>VDFB02270651.1:736764070-736950765 GCA_007258455.2 Sequoia sempervirens | reverse complement strand
TGTTGGTAGATGCATCCTTCTCCCTACACATATTCAAATTATCATCCTTTGATCAAATCTATCCCTTAGATAAATCATCCAACATCTTAGGGTCTTTTTGTTCAAAAATTCAAAAGCAATCAAAATCAATCGAGATCAAGGACAATCCCAAAATCTAACATCAAATCAAAATCAATGTCTGAAACATATCTGAAAGTCCCAAAACATCCAGATCATCCATCCCTTACATCATCATCATATCACCTTTCGATCCTCAAGATATCCTAAAATTTTCTACTTTGGGCATAAAGTAAAGACCAATCTAAAGAATTGAGAGATTTCATCTCCCATACTCTTGAAAATTGATCCTTGTTTTATGGTTCAAACTAGATCTCAATACAAGAAGAGTATGGAAGCCAACAAAGAAACACCCACTTCAAGTGATCTTAGCCAAACAAACATTTAAATGAATCCCGCCGAATCAAGCAATCCTTTGACCATATCATCATCACAAAATCTGCAAGAGGAAACCCAAGGAGAGGATCTTACCTTTGGGATGTCTCACGAACAAATAACTGAAATGCTCCAAAATCCGGAGAACCATAAAATCATCAACATCATGATGAGGCTTAACCCTTCGTTATACATGTTTGAACTAGTAAAACAAAGGGCCAAATTACCTTCAGATTTTGATGTGAGTACCATAGTGGAGACATCTTTTCCTCCAATCTCATCCACCATTTCCATCTCATCTACACCCCCATCCCAAAGCATCACCCAAAACATTCCACAGATCATGACATCGTTTGCTCCAACTCAACCCAATGTTAATAAGGGAAATGCATTTCTCAATGCTATTCAAACACACCCCCTTGTTAATAATCAAAACTTGGATGAAAATACCATCTTGGAACAAAACATACTTGAAAACCCATTACATAAGAATGTTCCTCTCACTTTCCATCATGATCCATCATCATCATTTTTCCACACAACACCTCCAACTTCTCTCCTCACAAATTCGCAAGAGGAGGGAGATATGTTCGGACCAAGGGGAATATTCGACACCACAACATTTTCACAAGAACTTGTACCCCTCACATTTCCACCTCTTCCACCATTTCCATCATCATCCACATCACTCCTTGGCTTAGGGCTTCCCCCTTTACCAACTATCAATCAAACCAACATCCCAAATATTAATCAAATCATTATGCCAAACGCTCAAAATTTGTCATCGATATCACAACAACAGACGACAAATGTAAAAGAAATTGCAACATCATCAAACACCCCCTTAACATCGCAATGAATAGTCTCCCAAGGACCAACCATCACATCAACACCACCATCCACCACTCAAATCACCAACAAAACATTATCACTCACCACAAACGCCATTCCAAATCCACCACCAACTTCCACCACATCAAGCCAATACAACACGACATTGCAAGCTAATTTTCAAAGTAGATTCCAACAAGTGAAAAAACAAAAATCCATACAAATAGTGGCTCAAAAAGCCGCTCAAGCTTCCCAAGCTGCATTACAAGCGCAACAAGCCCAAGCGTTATTGTAACAACAACAACAACAAGTTTCTCAAGTTGTGCAAACTTCCCAAACAGCACAAGCCACATTGCAAGCACAAAAGGCTGCTCAAGCACAAACTCTATTACAAAAACAAGTAGCACAAGCATGAGCCCAAGCACAAGAAGCACAAGCACAAGCTCAATCTTAGGAAAACTCCCAATATTAAGCACAGCATGCACAAGCACAAGCACAACTTCTTGCACAAAGACAAGCAGTGCAATTGCAAGCATACCAGCAAGTAATAAAGCAATATCAAAAGTAGCAAGAAGCAGCCCAATTGGCAGCCCAACAACAAGAATTTTTGGAACAAAAACAAGCACAACAAAAAGCATTGTTGGAATAGCAACAAGCACAACAGCTAGCACAAATCTTAGCGTAGCAACAACAAGATCAACAACAAGATCAACAACAAGCGTTGTTCATACAACAGTAGGTGGAAGCCCACCTATCTTGACAAAACATATAGATACCATCAAACAACACATCAAACAACCCATCCATCCAACCCACAAGTGAAACACCCCAAAACATCTTCATCCCACCCCTGATCTGCAAAATGATGTAACGGCACAAATCAGGTTGCTCTCGCAACAAGTGCTCAATCTTCAATCAGGGCGAAAATCGAAAACACCAAGCAACTTGTGTCCCTGTCCATTTGATAGGAGCCTAGTGATGAAACCATTCCCCAAGGGATTTGAAATCCCCAAATTTGACAAATATCGTGGGACGGGAAACCCTAAATATCACATTAGGGAATTCCAAGTTCATTGCATGGAAGTCGCATACGACGATACTTATCTGATGCAACTATTTCCTAGGAGTTTGGCAGGCCATGCTATGGAATGGTTCTCTTGCTTACCTTCAGGTATTAGGACATTTCAAGAAATCATAGACGCATTCATAAAAAACTACGCATGCAACATTGCAATGGATGTTATTCTAGAAGAACTCTTAGCTCTGAAACAGAGTAAGGATAAATCATTCACTTCATTCTTACAACGATGGCAATCCAAGGCCAATCAGAGCAAGTGGACCATGCCCGAAGAACAAGTTTGCACCATCATAGCCAACCTTGATAGCCTCTTGGCATTTCATCTCAAGGTTCAGGGCATCACCACATATGATTAGTTGATCTCCAAGGCACTTAGCATCAAACGAGCCCTCATGACTCAACCCGCGCAATCAACCTCATACCCCGAACAAAAGAACAACCAGCCACAGTCCAATTACAACGATAAACCTCGCACGTGGGAAAGAAACAAAAACATTACTAATGATGGTGTCATCGATGCCAAGGTGGTCATTAGTGCCCCTCACCAAAACACACCCTCACCACAAATCCAAATCCAACACCAAAACAATCATCACACAATACAACAACCACACAACAATTTGACAATCAATAATCTCAATGAGCAAAGGGGACCACCCCAATGCAACAAGAGTTATCCTAAGTGAAAATACACCACTTTGGGGGAACCACTTGAGGACATAATGAAAAAGATCATACATGAAAAACTCATCAAAGCTCCTACATTTGAGAATTACCAAGAACCGAATGTGAAACATCCTTGGTATAATGAGAATCAACTCTGTGAGTTCCATAAAATCAAAGGCCATACCACAAACAATTGCATGAGATTAAAGAACATAATTCAAGATCTCATCGATAAAAGAATCATAAACATGGAACAACCTACAAGAAACCAAGATCTTAAGATATACATGAATCCAATGCCTAATCATGCAAACAAAGGGAATAACAATAACAAAGATAAGGGGAAAGGCACCCACTCAAACATAAATCATGTGTATGAAACAGTCATCACCTCCCTAGATGAAAACTGCATGGTTATCACCATTAAGGGCGCCTATGCCAACAATTGTGGAGTCACCACAAGAGGCGGCAAAGTTACCATTGCAGGATCATTCCAGCCAAACAAATGTCCTGCATCTAGATCCATTCCTAATGGCTATAATTTCCTAGATCAACTCAAAACAACGCTAGTGCAAATCTCCATCATGGAGTTGCTAAAAATCTCATCTGCCCATAGGAAAATCCTTGAAGAAGCATTGGCTTCATCCACTGTCCCTGTAGATCTTGATGCAGAGCAATTCCAAGCTATGGTCGGAAACATCATTACACCTAATCTTCTTACACCCTCTGACCAGGATTTCCCCGCTCAACCATCTCACAACCATGCACTTCACTTAGAAGCCATCGTACATAAGAGGAAAAACAAAAGGGTCTTGGTGGATGGAGGTGCGGGCTTGAACATATGTTCCCTCGGTCTCATCAAGCAATTGATAATATCAGAGGATTCTATCGACAAAGGGAAGGGTATCACAATAAGAGCATATGATGATCAAGAAAGAGTGTCTCATGGCACAATCAAACTCCCTATTCAAGTAGGGCCTACCATCATGGAAACCACTTTTCAAGTCTTGGACCTCGACTTGTCGTATAACATCCTCCTAGGCCGCCCATGGATTCATGCGATGAAAGCAGTAGCATCAACTTTCCACAAATGTGTGAAATTCACACATAAGGAACAAGAAGTTACTATCCATGGAGATCCTAAACCCTTCTCCTATTGCAAAAATCTTGAAGCAAAGTATTACAAAATCCCCCAAGTACCAAAAAATGATGAGGGCCCATCCACACCATACATCGATCCTGCCACTCTCGCATCCACTTCTGCGACAGAGACACCTACCACTCCCACCATCTCTCAAGGTCATCATCAGGGATAATGGTTGTGGAAACTACAAGCTTCCTAATAATGCTTTTGTGGTAGGAGAGTTACCACAATCTCCTAGATCACGGGGAGGACTGCAAATAAATGAAGCCTCCACATCCCAAACATCTCCTGAAAACTATCCAACCCTCACAAGTTGGGGAGATCTTGGACGAGAAGTTATTGAGGAAAATCCATCTCATATGCTATATCAAGATGAAAGACCAGTAGCTGATTTACCAATGGATGATAGAAGCAAGGGTCTACAAATGATGCTCGTAATGGGCTATGACAGAAATGAAAGACTTGGACAAAATGACAATGGGCTCATAATACCTATCATGCCAGAGACATGACCAATAACAAATCTTGTCCTTGGATGTACCCCTCTAATTATAACTGCACATGGCCGAAGTCCTCCAGTTAGAATAGTTAATAATCCTCCTCAACCAACCCCAGCGGAACTGCGCTTACCAGTGTCTACAGGTAGAGTCATCGATAACTTTACATTTGATATAACTGACGTATGTAGTAGTAGTGATGACGAGGATACCATTATCAACTTACCAAGGCTATTTGAGGATACCACTCTTTGCATGATTAGCACCCTATCTTTTGAAAAAGACCACCAAAATCATGAGATCCGCCTAGTATATCCCCAACTCATTGACTACGACCAACGAGGACCACCAGTTCTTGATACATTCAAAAATGATGAGGCACTCTTGGAATTCATGGGATTGTGAGATAAAATTCTAGATGGGGATCACAAAGCAGGTTTTATAATGGAGTTGGACACACATGCCTATTATGGGGAAACGATTGAATCCCTCAATCGCAAAAGTGATAAATTAAGAATAATATCCAAGTCCTTAAGTGAAAACTATACTGTGGCACTCTCTGACCAAAAAAAAGTAAAAAGAAAGGACGCATCCAATAGTGAAAACCTCTCTGAGGCACCCGAGGATGGGGGATTCAATCTTTCTTTAAGATCTATTCATTAGGAAAAGTCAGCAGTCTTGGCAGAAAAATGCAATCCGGTCAACCTAGGAACAGAGGAGACCCCACATATCACATTCTATGCGGAATCATTGCTATAAGAAGAACAAGAGCTCCTAGCAGTATTCCTCAGAGAAAGACAAATAAAATTCACATGGAGTTATGCTGACATGCCAGGACTTGATCCAGAGACTGTGGTTCACCATTTAGCAGTATATCTAGAAGTAAATCCTATCAAACAAAAGTTTCAAAAAATGCATCCTCAGATCACCCTATTAGTCAAAATGGAGCTAAAAAAGCTATTAGATGTAGGATTCATCCGACCCATAGACTATCCATAATGGGTTTCAAACTTGGTACCTATTTCAAAACCTGATGGAAATATCAAAATCTACACAAACTTCAGAGATTTGAACAAGGCATGTCCAAAAGATGACTTCCCACTTCCCAACATCGACATGATAGTAGACATGACAGTGGGACATGAAATTTTGTCAATAATGGACAGATTCTTAGGGTACAATCAGATCATGATAGCAAAAGAGGACCAACATAAGATAGCTTTCACTTGTCCATGGGGGACATACTGCTAGACCATGATGCCATTTGGCTTAAAGAACGCAGGAGCAACATATCAAAGGGCCATGACATTGATATTACATGACATGATTCATAAGACGGTCAAAGACTATGTTGACAACATTCTAGCTAAGTCCAAAAAAAATAAAAGATCGCATAGCAACCCTAAGTGCCATATTTGACAGACTGGAGGAGTACAAGGTCAGATTAAACCCAAAGAAGTGCGTCTTTGGCATACAATCAGGAAAATTGCTAGGATATATAGTGTCAATGAGGGGTATCGAGGTAGATCCAGCAAAGGAAAAATCAATCCTCGAGATGGAGGCACCAAAAACATTAAAGCAACTAAGAGGTCTCCAAGGTAGACTCCAATCCATTCGAAGATTCATAGCACAACTGACAGACAAATAGAACCCATATTCTCACCTACTCCACAGGGGAGTAGCATACAAATGGGATACCAAGTGTGAAGAGGCATTCAATGAAATCAAAGAATATCTATTGACACCACTAGTCTTAATGCCACCAATCCCAAGAAAACCATTGATTTTATACGTGTTAGCAACAGCAGTAGCCCTTGGAGCTCTTTTAGCTTAGCATGACAAAAATGGAATGAAGAGGGCTATATATTACATCAACAAGACAATGGTTGGGCATGAGCTAAACTATTCATTCATCGAGAAAGCATGCCTCACAGTAGTGTTTGCATCACAAAAATTCAGACATTACATGTTTGCACATAAAATAAAACTCATTGCCAAAATTGACCCTCTCAAGTATCTACTATCAAAGGCAATGCTCACAAGAAGAATGGAAAAATGGGTGATGATACTATCAGAATACGACATTGAATATGTGCAGCAGAAAGTAATCAAAGGCCAAGTCATCCTAAATCAACTTGCAGAAGCACCAATCTATTCAGAGAACCCTCTCATCTCAGAGTTTCTAAATGAATCCATTTTCAATCTCAACGTAGCTAACCACTGCAAACTGTACTTCGATGGCTCATGCATGCAGCATGGATCAAGAGCTGGTGTCTTCTTCATCACCCCATAAGGGGATTGCATACCAAGGTCCTATAAACTGGCATTTCCCTACACCAATAACATTGCAGAATATGAGGCTTTAACCATAGGTCTCATAATAGTAGTGCAGTGGAACATTATAACTCTAAAAGTATACGAAAACTCCTAATTCATAATAAATCAAGTGAACGATGAATACCAGACCAAGGACGACAAGCTCACTCCATACAAGAAATTGGTGGAGACTCTCAAAGAATCCTTCATTGAAATAACATTTGAGCAGATTCCTAGAACCAACAACAGAGTAGTAGACACCATGGAAACAATTGGATCCTTGTTGGACATCCCCCACAACATTCCAAAATATGAGTTCCTGATTGACCAGCTTCTCGTGCCTGCATTCTAGGTACCAGAATCAGAATATGTGTGTGAAATCGTTGGTCCCGATGATCCTTGGTATCACAAAATTTACACATACCTTCGTATAGGAGTCATACCCGTTGACCTACCCTCAAATCTAAAATGAACCTTTGTTAAAAAGGCATCCATATTTGTCATCCTAGGAGATACTCTATATCGTAGAAGCATAGAAGGAACCCTACTACACTGCCTAAACACTGAGGAGGCATTAACCGCTCTAACTGGAGTGCATAACGGTATTTGTGGTTCACACTCGAGTGGAATGACCATGGCCAAGAAACTACTGAGGATGGGGTATTATTGGCCCACAATGGAAAGAGAAGCACATGATCATGCTAGAAAGTGTCTACAATGTTAGCAGCATGGGGACCTCATCCATGCTCCAGCTCGAGAGCTTCATCCTATCGTCACACCATGGCCCTTTTCACAGTGGGGACTTGATCTCATTGGAAAAATCACGCCCACTTCATCTAACAGCCAAAAATTCATCATAACCGCAATGGATTACTTTACTAAGTGGGTGGAGGCCATACCCATGAAGTATATAACTGGAAATCATATTTCTAAGTTCATCCTGAACTATCTCATTTGCCGATACGGTGTTCCACAAGCCATTATCTCAGATAATGGGACACCATTTAAGAATTAGGAGGTTTGTGACTTATGCAAAAAATTCAAAATCCAACATTGCTTCTCCACCCCATACTATCCCCAAGGCAATGGCCAAGCAGAAGCTACAAAAAAAACCATTCTAAAAATCCTTAAGAAAATAGTCAATGACGTAGGTCGTGACTGGCATCTACAGCTTAATCCCACCCTCTAGGCCTATCGAACTAGCATCTACACACCCACCGGCGCCACCCCTTTCTCCCTGGTCTACGGATCAGAAGCAGTACTCCCCATTGAAATCGAGATCCCATCACTCAGGATATCACTACAAAACTTCATCACAAATGAACGGTACCGAGTATCAAAAGGAGCTACAATAAGAAAATCAGAAGCAGGACGTTCCAAGTCAGAGAACTGGTATTAAAAGAGAATTAGAAGAATGTCCCAAACCCAAGCAGCAAAGGCAAATTTGAACCTAATTGGTTGGGACCTTTTGTCATCACAGCAAGTTACAAGTTAGGGGCATATCATCTATCAACACCGAAGGGGAACCTCTGCAGAAGCCCATGAATAGCTCCCATCTCAAAAAGTTTTATGCCTAAATCTTTCAAGGTACAGAACCAAAAATTAAAAAAATCAAAATGTCCTAAAAAAATGGTTACTTCAGTGAAAACCTACCAAACAGGCATCTTGGTAACAACAAAAAAATCAAAAAAAGTAAAAAATCCAAAAAATTAGAAAAAGGATTGAAAATAGTAAAGAGAAAAAAATTGTCCTCTAGTGAAAACCACTTTGGTGGCACTTTGGGCAAGTACCTTGGTGAAAACCTAGCAAACAGGTGCCTTGTGTAAATAAGCATTTTCCATCCGCTAGGCTTGTTTGGCATCATCCATCCATTGCGCTTCCATCATCCATTGCATTCAGATCTGCGTCCATCACTCATCCACTCGCATCCGCATCATAGCTTGGTCATGTGTTCACATCATGATCCCTCCTAGTACTACTCGGCCCATCCTCAAGGTTAGTTTGTCCCGCCTTTATCGGAATAGTCTATTACATCACATTGGGGGCATGTGCTCATCGGATTGGATTCGTGTATATTCTTCAAGGTTCAAAATATCAGAAAATCCAAAAACATCAAAATATCATAAAATCCAAAAACATCTGGAAATCATCAAAGGCCAAAAACAAGGTCATCTTGTCAAACTACGTCGTCTTTGAGCTTGAACATAGGAAATATTGATCTTTGATCATCCCTCGAGACATTTAGGTCAGTCCTATAGGAGTTCATCATAATAAACTAACATCTCATTATGTATATCATCATCTGTAAATCGATCAACTCATTAGTCAAACTACGTGGTCTCTATGTGTATAACGTAGGCAAGGCTAATCTGTTGATCAGCCCCTGAGGCCCCTAGGATAGGTCTTTAGGTTAGTCTCTTGGTCAAAATCTCAGAAAACTCCAAAACATTCAAAAAATCAAAAAATCAAAACATTTGCAAAACCTCAAAAATACCAAAAACAGCCTCAAAACATTGCAAAACATCAAAAACATCCAAATATTTGAAAAAATCCATCTGTCTCATATCGCTTGCACCCGCAATAACACCACTCATAATAAATGATCTTCATCCTCAATCTTTGGTAAGACAATCATAAACAAGTCTAGCGGGTTGAAAGAGAAAACTCAAAACATCAAGTCTTAGGTCTAACTCAGTGCATAAGCAAGTTGGTCATCTCTTTGTATCGGTAACTCATCATCCGAATTGGTCCCATATCAATCATCATTTAGAATGCTTTAGATAAATGAAATGGTGTGCCTCCATCCACTAACATGTCCTAGGATGAATCCTTCCTACAATGGGCTTTATCTTTTGGCAATAGTTTTGGTTCTTATCCTTAGAAAACATTTCATTTTCGTTAGTGCTATTTAAGAGAATCAGCTTGTTTGTTTACTTTGTCTTTATCTTTTAACTTATCTTATTGTGCTCATTCCAAGGAATTCTCGATGATATCCGAACAAGAGGATTTGGAGAAATAGGAATGGGGCAACAATCATTATCTTTTTGTCTGCTATGCTTGTTGGACGTTCTTGTAATATAACCTTGGCGAATACTTGCTTTGTTAGGTATGTATGGAGGGTGTTTTGAACAACTTGTTGACTATTGCATTGATAGGTTTACCTTTCCATGTTTTGGTCTGAGATGTTTGAAACTTCCAAAGTGCATCCTAGCAAGGTTTATGTATGTCAAGTGTGAACAAGGATACTCCTATCTGCTTGTCAAGTCAAATTCCATCACACTAGGTACAATGCCATCCTTTTTTTCTATACCTTGATGCATCGTACCACATGCATTATCAAACATAAGGAAATTGGACCTTTGAAAATCCCAATTCCTCAGCAAGTAATCATCATCATCATCATCATTTTGCATTTGCATCATCTTATGTCTTGTTGAAATGACTTCTTCTCTTCTTGCTCACCGCACTAACAAGGTACTATGACAGTTGATCATCACCATCACCTTCGCCATCACCATCAATCCTTCATCCACAAATCATTAGCATATTGCATCAACATATCATATAGGAAACATATGCATTGCATTTCCACCATATTATAAAAGTGCATCCATTTTATTACATTGCATCCATTCCTTGCATCACATTACATCTATCACATAAATCATCGCAAAAACATTTGCATAAGCATTTCATGATCATTTTTGCATAGTCATAAACAATAGGTATATAAGCATTATAAATAATTCATTTGCATACATACTTGCATAGCATCATAACATCATCTCACCACATTATGTCCATATTACATTACGCATCATCATACCACTTTGCATTAAATTAAATGCATCACATACATTCAATCATCATTTAATATGTTTAGGATAATAACATTTGTTATTCTAAGCATCTTAAAAAACCATCTCATTTGCATCATACCATGACCATCGCATTAACATTACATCATTAAATCATTGCATAAATAGCATCGTAAATCATTCATTGCATAAATCATTCCACATAAATAGGAACATAAAAAATCCATTACATACAAAGCGTACAACCATCCATAATCATTTCATGTATAAACGGGATTCACATATCATTTCATGCATACACCATAAATCATTCCCATATCATTTTGCATATTACATATCACATCACCATTTGCATCAACATAAAATAGATCATATAGAAAGCATCATTGCACATCACATTTGCATATCATAGGTTAACATAATATAGATCTGTTAGTCATAATCACTACATAATATCATCAGAAATAAATGCATCCATAAAAGCATCATTGTACAACATATAGAAATAAAATCATCCATGCATCAATAAAGAGTACACATCGCATCACATCAAAATCATCATCGGATCATATATAGATATCATCAATAACGCAACTGTCATAGTACAAAGAATAAATCGGATCACTGTACATGTATGTCAATCAGTACAAAAGGCCCATTGGGCTATCAAAAAGGATCCCATAGGGCACAAAAATGTAATCTTGGTCAAGCTCTATCCCCATGTATACTGCCCTTGCCTTTGTCACTGTGACCCTCTGCTGGTCTGTAGCTGGTCTGTTTTGAGTACTCTGGGACTCGTGCTCCTCTGGGTATGGCCTCATGATAATGCCTCCAATAGTACTCGGCCTCTCGGATGACATCCCTATAAAATCACATAGACATTGTACCCTAGGAGGAGGTTGCCATGCTCTCTAGTTGTTGTCTCCTGCCTAGCTCTGTGGCTGCCTATAGCTTTGCAACCTGTCTCTGTTGTACAGCCTGATCCCTCTCGGCCCTCAGTTGCTCTCTCTCAACCCTAGCCAGATCTCTCTCGGCTGTCACGGCCTGGACCTGAGCCTATAACTGCACAATCAGTGCATCCCTAGGATCTGCCTGTCTAGCTGGTTGTACCTGTGGTTGTACCTGCAGCTACACTTGAGGCTGATCCTTGCCCCGTGGTGGTACACCTGGTGGCACCTGTTGTTGGTCTAGCATCATAACATCTCCCTACTCTGGCTAGACTAGCGGTGCAACTAGCTGATCTTGTCGAACATCAACCTTTCATCCTCATCCTCCCCCTCTGCCTCTAACTCTCTGCGGATCTAGGACTGCTCCTAGAATGGTCAATCGAAGCGGAGGTTGGAACCAATCCCTATAGGCCTGTGTAGTGCCTGGGTCTGCAAGTCCCTGATCATAATCCCATGGTCAGGCTACCAACTACCTGAAGCTATCCACTACCTCCGAAGCAAGAATATACTGCCCCCATGAAACCTGTGTCATGGTACGGGTGAAGACAGTTGCGTAATCATCATCAGGGCAATCTTGAGGCTCCCCGAACTGATGCTGCACATGCCCAGGAAATTACCTCTCAATCATGGTGTGCTCTCGCCCCTGCATAAAACAATCCTAGCGGTAATAGAACATCTTATCAACATCGTCGGCCCATCCAGGCCGACCAAGGTATGGTCACCAGGTGAAAACCTGCATCTCGTCCAGGACCCTCCTCTAGTAAGGGATCTCATGCTCATCAGTGTGTGTGAAGGACACACCACCTCTATATCGCCACACGAGGGGATCGTCTGGCAGCATCGAAATTGAAACAACACGTGGATGCAACACAACAATGTGCTCCCATGCCCAGACGTGAAGAAGAGTCACCCCTACTCCGACTGCTCTGCCATCCATGTAGATGTAGTCATGGAGATTTATGTATAAGGAGGCGAGAAGCACAGGCCCCCAAGCAAAACAAACCAGCCTGTCTCGAACCATCTGCTCCCAACAATACCCCCAGCTAGGACTAAATTATCAGCCTCATCTGTCAAGGGCAACAAGACCCGAAATGATGGATGCAATCACCCAGCAGTAGGGAGGTGCCAGGATCCTCTGCTGCTCGAGCTCTATCTGCCCCTCGCAAAAAATGATGTCTTGTGTGGCGAGGACTCTGTGGCAGGCCTCGCGCCCCTCGTCCATGTCAAAAATGACCCGTCGGCCATGAATCAGCAATCACAAAATACGCCAAACATCCTCTAAGGTGACGATGGCCTTGCCAGTGGGAAGATGAAAGGAAGAGGTCTCGCTATGCCATCTCTCGGCCAGCGCTGACAGCATCCCTAAGTGAGTGCGAATGGGTGTCGCGTATGCAATGTACCATAACCCCACAATTCGGAGTTGATCATAGTCCCTATCGCTCAGGTCTCACAAAAAGCCAAACAAATCCTGTGACCTGTGCTTTCGAGAGTAGAGCTCCTCACCGCGTCCTGCATCAAGGAAGGTCACCATGTTAAAAATTTTGAAAAATTCTTCGTCGGGCGTTCAAAAAACTTCTCCAGTGGTGCAACCCGTGAAGGCATCGCAGTTTGATTTCTAATCAAACTCCGATGCTAGGGCTTAAAAGAGAAAAATTGCACCGCCGCGGTGCACTTTCTCATCTAGCGGCGCACTTTGAGCAAAATCAGGATCACCGCATCACACTTCTCAAACCACCCCGCCAGCCCTGAGCTCAGCGTCAGAGTTTTCAAACTCCAAACTAAACCACCACAGTGCAATATCGCACCGCACAGCACACTTTGATTGCCAAGCGGCGCTATATAGCACCGCTGCAGACAGACTGACCTTTAAAGGCATTAAATGAAGCAATAAATGAAAAATGAAGCTCAGGTAAGGATCACTTACCGGTGCCCCAATGCCAGGTGGCCGCTGGTACGTCTAAACTCGATCAGAAATGTGCAGGGGAAGCTGTTGTTGTGCCATATTGTTAGGAGTTCAAAGCCCAAATCTCGAGGTTGCAAATGGAAGTGTTTGAAAATGACTTGAAAGTGACCCCTCGGGCCCCTTTTAAGCCTAAAAATTAGGGTTTTTTCACCCTGATTGGCTGTCATGCTAGGGTTTTGGGCCCCTGAAGCTATTTTTTTCCAGTTGAGGCTTGTTTTACATAATTTTATTGTGTTTAGACACGTTTTTAGCCTCTCGGGGCCTTTTCAAACCTATCGGGTACTTTGTCCTCTTTTTTTGTGAGATCACCCAAAAATTAAAATTTTCGTCCAATCTCCGAGGGGGCAATATAATGGCATGTTTTCTCTCGCCATGCAACAGTGGGCAAGTTTTTAAATAACATTTTTTTTGGCTTTGATCGAGATCATTATTTCTTTGAGCCAACACAACAAGTGCATTGCTTCAAAGAGGGGCAAAATGTAGACACGTAAAATATACTGATTGACATTGTGCACCAGATCCCAAATACTAACATCGTTTCATCCTGAATCATCCCTTGGTCTAACCATTTAATCAAATCTCCTTATATAATTAAATTCATCAATTTCCTTCCCTTAATTAAATAAATCATTTTATCTAATTAATTCAATATCTTTTGTTAATTAAATTAATCCATCTGATCTAATTATCCCTATTTAATTAAATAATTAATTTTATTTGATTAAATCTCTAAAGTCTATCCATTAAATTAAATAAATTAAAACCTTATTTGATTTAATCTAACACCATATCTTTTAATTAAATAAATCAAAATCCTTATTTAATTATTCTCTCATCATATTCATCTCTTATTTGATTTAAATAAATCCATAAATTTGGGTCAAATTGGTCACATCATCTAATTTCCTATTAAATTAATTAACCTTTGATTAATTTAATTATGAATCATGTCTCATCCTCTATATTTTGCATGTTTCACATGAAAATAGATTTAATTCATTTATTAAATCTCTATTTTCCTCACAAGGCATCTTTTGGAATATTCTCCAAGTTTGAATTCAAAAATTCCAAGTCAACATGTACATCCAACAAGGCAATAACTTCATCTTACATGTCCTTTGTCTTGAGCCAAGTGGAATTTATTGCATTTTCCCTTCCCTTGCAAATCATTTCAACAAATTTGAAATTCAAAAATATGCATTTATTGGCACAATCCCAAATCTTGCACATCCTCCATCCATTCATAGATTGACAAGTGGCATCATGTCATTGGATGAATGTTAGTCCCACATTGCTCAAATTTGGACATTCATCCATCTTGGCATTCTATAAATAAAGAGCTCATAGCCTCATTTGATCATCCACAAATTATGCAAAGTTATTATGCTAAAATATTTAGCCATTTCCATCCATCACCATTGAGTTCTTAGTTAGGTTTTTTGCAGATTTTGGCTTGGAGCTCTCATCCTTCATCAACAAAGTGGATCAATCATCATCAACATATCAAGCTTGCATCTTAGGAATTGGGAAAGGGCCAATTTTCACATCAAATTGGCACCAATTCCCCCATGGGATCATGTGTTTGTATTCTAATTAGGATTGAATCTATATTTTCTTGTTTCATTGTGTTCTTTATTGATTTATTTCTTAATTTGAAGTTTGTAAATGGATTTCATGGGGAATCCTTGTTCATGCTTGCAATATCTAACTTAATGTGTTTTTTCTCTTTGTTTTGTAGGTATTAGGATTGGGGTTCACACACTAAGAATGAGCAAGGTCAACTCGGGAAATTTTTGAGTAATGAAAACCCTCCATTTCATATAGATTTGTTTGAAGAGTACTTCCAATATACCTACCATTCAGTTGGTCAAGTCTTGGGAATTGAGGTTCCACCACTTATGTCTATAGCACCGATGGTTGTAGTAGCTAATATACAAAGCAAAGATCCTAGGTCATTCAACTATGCAAATTATTTGGCTAATGCACTAAATCAAGGGCTTGAAAGGATCAAAAACAACAGTGATTGCATAGATTTCAAAAATTATTCCCTGGTGATGCATTTACTTTTGAATGAGGGTCATGCTAGAAATGTGTGGGGTAAAGAATTAAGAATCAAAGATAGATGAAGATGGAGACTTTAAACCTGTGCAGATGTGGACTGCACTATGGGATAGTCGGTGTGATAGGTCACATTACTTATATTTTGAAGAATATTTTGTTAAACCACTAATGAAGTTGCTAGGCTATTCATATGATCACAATTTATCCCCTAAAGTGCAAAGATTTTTGAGACCAAAGGAGAATAACCCAAAGCACAAAGTGAATCACAATTGGGGAGATTGGTATGCCTTCTTTGATTGCATAGTAATAAGCGTTTATGGATGTGAAGGGGTTCCACATTTGCTACCCCGAGTGGTTCCTAACAGAGTTTCCTATTTGGAGATTGCACAAAAATTAGCAAGGTCTGATGCTAAACATCTCAAGAGTCATAATAAACAATCACTCATGCCCAATACTCTTTGTTTTGGATATTTCACAGTATGTTCCATTGAAGGGTATGAAGAAATTGATGCAAAATTAGCCCATTGCAACCTTCCCCTTGGGTATGAAAGAGAGAAATTTGACGCAGAGGGATTTATTCATCAAGCAAGATTAACTCAAAATTTGTCAGGGTATAAGCATTGGTTTACACTTGATGATGTGATCAGGAATCAAGATGAAGCTTCCACTAGTGAGAAAATGGCTTCATATAATAAAGTTATGCTTTCAGAAGAATGGAAGAGAAAGAATGTCCCATCATATAGAGAAGCATTTTTTGATATACAAGATCCCTTGGCTAGGATTGAGCAGCTTATTGCTCACATGAATGAAATAGTGAAAGATGTGCCCTCATATGTTTTTGATACATCTCATACAACTTACACAGGAGTACAGGCTGAGGATGTGGAGCCTTTAGATTACATACCTTTACAACCCACTCTTGATGTGTCTTTTTCCATTGACAATGGTGAAAGGGAGGAAAGTAATGAAGAGAGTAATGAAGAGGAGCAACTAGTGGAATAGATAAAGGCTCCTATGATTACACAATATGAACCCCCTTAGGAACATGTAAAATTTGAGACATCAAATGAGTTTTTTGATGACATTAGGGTCAAGGCCGATCATGAATTCATTTTTTATAATGATTTTGTTAAAACTCCTGAATTCAAATCATTTTTTTATGAGTATAAGGGGAAGAAAATAAGACAAAAGGAGCAAGGAATTACTCTTGAGAAGGAAGTTGCTACCTTAGGAGAATTAGAAAAAGAAGTTGGCAGGGAGATGCAATCCATCACCCATGAAAGACGTAGAGAGTTACTCCAAGAGGTTGGGGTATTACTGCTGCCAGGATGGGACATGAGCTCTACAATTGTGCTTGATAGTTTTAGAAAAAGAGGGGATACAACAATGACCCTAATGGAGGAGGCTAGTGATAAGATATATTCAGGGTATAGATATAATCCAGATGAAGATACCCTATTTATTTGGTCATTATACCCTCTTGAGAAAAGGCCAACAATGATTGACAATCCAAATCAAGTATTTGGACACCTTTTCATCAAAAGAGTTGGGGACACTAATCCCTTAGAAACTATAGAACTAAATGTAAATGTGGAAAAATTCACTAGAGCACAAATTGAAAAATTGGTTAAAGAAAATGACAAATTGAGAAATCAATTATCACATCAAATGGAGAAGAAATCCTCCTCTTCTGCTCAAGAATTGTACTCCCCATGGCTTGAGAAAGATAAAATAGTGTTAGATGCATTAGCTAATGTAGCTTATTGGAAGAATTATCATTTGAAAGCCCAAGAAAAGTGTAAAACATTGGAAATGGAAGTGAAATTCATCAAGTACAATATTGTGTATGAAATAATCAAGGAAAGATTTAACAAGATGATGAGGCAAGTTGATGATTATTGGAAAGTGTTCAATCAAGTACAATTAGCAATAAAAGAGAATATCTGATTGCAGAGAAGGATGATTGATAAGAAGAAGGAACTCATGGATAAATAGATTCTAAAAGATCAGTTGTTGCAAAGATATAACAGTTTGGTGGAGTCTCATAATCAGTATCATAGTAGACTCAAGGAGGATCTTAGTTGCTTTAATTTAGTTCCTACACACCATGATGATACAGGGAATCTCCGAAAAGGGGATGATTGGAAGGAAGATTTTATAGAATTTCTAACCACTGCATTAGAGGAGATTAATGATGAAGATATGGTCTTGCAAAATACTCATAAGAAAATTGAGAAATTCATGCACATAGAGTATGATATGAAAGAAGTCATATCCAATGTAGACACTCACGCAAAACAAGGATACATTGATCATCTCTTGGCTTTCAATCTATTTCTTAATTGGGTAGTGGATATTATGGACACAACTAAACAACCATCAGAATCGGTCAATGGTAACGATGTGGACCCTATCATATAGTAAAAGCTTTGAACAGGTATTAGATGACCACGGGATTTTACGTAGAGATTAACGGATTGGTACACATGTTTATGATTTTATTAGTTTCTTAAGTTAAGTTTAGTTTCAAATCATATTTTGTTATCAAAATTTGTGTCCTTTAGCCTAAATCTTGTTGCCTCTCGTATATATAAGAGAGACCAGGACCAAAAGAAGGACATAGGAGAAGATAGTAGTAGAATAGGGGTAATAGATGGATAGCAAAAGAGTTCCATAATGTTGATATTTTGAAAGACTATGTTGCAAGCATAATTTTGAAGAATTCAATGAAAGATATCTGATTTTATGGCGTTATATTGGTATCAATTGTTTGTTGAAATTATTCAGTTATTTGGTTGTCTCCAACTTAATATTTCCTTATTATTTAAATTGGTATATCAAGTATATATTCAATTTATCAATGCACATTTGTTGTATTTGTGTGATATGATTAATTGGTTTCCCCAAAGGAATTAAAGTCCTTCTAGTCAATCACAGTAATTTGGAAGTGTCATTTGGATTAGTAAGAAGAGCCATATAACTAGGATTGCCATTATGTCTCCAATTTGGTATCATATGTTGTTCCTGTGTGATTTATTCAATTGGTTCTTTCAAGAAAAGATTATAAATCCTTTTGATAAATCATAAGTAACCTGGTCATGTCAGTTGGATCAATAAGTAGAGTTTATCAATCATTTTCCTACACATTTATACAAGTTATAAACCAATATTAGTGTGCCAAACAATTCGAGTTACAACCAATACAAGTCATACTTTTTAAGATCTTCATTTGACTCCATTTACCCAACACGGCACTGGTCTTATTCATTTCATCATTTAGTTTTACCAAATTTGTTTTCAAAACCTTATATATGTTAACTAAACATATTAATAAACTTCACCTTGATATTGCTTATACAGTTTATACCAAATCAGACTTGCATCTTTCCACTTCCAATTGCCATTGTGGATAGGTTGCACAAATAGGAATCACATAGTTTAAGTCAACATCATTTACATAGGTATACCCACCTAGGTCTGGTAGAGCCTAAAGAGAAGAAGGTTCAAACACACCATTTGGCATTGTTCGTTAGCCTAAAACATACCAAGAGCCTGGCAACCTCTTGAGGTTTTTCAACCAACATTTTTGATATCTAACAACACTCATTCCTAATCATCATATGCCCTGATAGTAATACCCTTAACTTTCTCAATGAAATCTTCAGAGAATCCCAGACTCTTTACTAGCTTGAGAGTAAAAATGTTTAGACCCACACCTCCATCCACCAAGACTCTTTTGACTTTATTTTTATGGACTAAGACTTCGAGATGGAGTGCACGGTTATGAGATGGTTGAGTTGGGAAGTCCTAATAAAAAAAAATTAGGAGATTTGGTGTGGTGATATGTCCAACCATACCTTGGAACTAGTGTGTGTCAAGATCTATGGGGATGGTGGATGTAGCCAATGATTTTTCTAGGATTTCCCTATGTGCTGGTAAGATTTTCAGTAATTTCATGATGGAGATTTGGGTAGGGGTCCTTTTCAATTGATCCGGGACATTATAACCATTGGGGATTGACTTTGGATTGGTGGTGGATGCCTTAGGTGGTTGGGATGGTCCTAGAATGGTAAATTTTCCACCATGTGTGGTGACTCCACAGTCAGCTCTGGATCCTTTAATACTAACAACGGTAACCCACTCATCTAAGGATGCAACAACATGGTCATAAACATGGTTCACATTATTATACTTTTCCTTACCATTGTTGTTCCCTTTATTGTGATCTGGCATCAAATTCGTGTATATCTTTAGATCTTGATTTCTAGTGATTTTTTCAATGGTTACGATTATGTCATCGATGAGGTCCTGAATTAGATTTTTAAGTCACATGCAACTCACTATCGTGTGTCCCTTTATTTTTTGGAAATCATAAAGTTTCTTCTCGTTATACCATGGTGGTTTAACTTGAGGATCTTGATAATTGTCATAAATAGGGATCTTGATGAGATTTGCTTGAACTAGTCATTGCATGACAGCCTCAATTGATTCCCCAAGTGGTCTGTGTTTCTGTTTAGGGGGATACTTGCTCCTTGGGGGTGGTACCCCTTGATTGTTGAAGTTATTGACCACTTGATTGTTGGTTTGTTGTGATAATGTGTTGGCTTGTGTGTTGTTTTGGTTGTTGACTTATCGTTGTTGATATGATTGTGTGTTTCTCCTTGGTGCACTGATAATAACTTTGGCATCAACCACACCATCATTAGTAACATTTTTTTTCTTTTCCCATGTGCAAGGTTTTTTTTTGCAATTGGTTGATGGATGGTTGTCTTGATAAGTAGGTGTCCCCCTTGTGCAATAAGGGCTCTTTCGATGTTGAGCACCTTGGGGATCAACTGGTCATATGTGGTGATGCATTGCATTTTCAGATGGAAGGACAAGGTCCCTTCAAGATTGGTGACAATATTATAGATTTGTTGTTCTTCTAGCATAGTTCACTTGCTCCTGTTGGCCTTGAATTTCCATCGTTGCAAGAAGGATACAAATTTTTCCCCCTTGGCTTGTTTGAGAGTGCATAGTTCTTCTAGACTCACGTCCATGCCAATGTTGAATGAATAGTTTTATATGAACAAGTCCATAATTTCTTGGAACTTTTTTATTCTGGGAGGAAGGCAGGAGAACCATTCCATTGCTGGTCCAACCAAACTCTAAGGGAATAATTGCATTAGATAAGACTCGTCATATGCAACTTCCATACAGTGGACATGAAATTCCCTGATGTGATCTTCAGGGTTACTAGTCCCATGATATTTGTCAAATTTAGGTATCTCAAACCCTTGTGGGAATGTAACCATCATAATGCTTCTATCAAATGGATAAGGGCACAAATTCCCTTGTGTTTTTGTTGTTTTTCAAAATTGTAGGTCTAGCACTTGTTGTGAGAGAAATTTTATTTGTGCAGACACATCATTTTGCAAATTGGGTGGTGGGATGAATGTGTTTTGAGGTGGTTTGATTATTGCTTGAGTGACAAGTGGGTTGTTTTGTGTGTTCATGGGGTTTGCTGCAATCTTTGTTGTGCCACCAATGCTTGCTGGTATCCTTAAAATTGTTGCTATGCCAACAACGCTTGTCGTTGGTCTTGATGCTATTGTACCAACAATGCTTGTTGTTGGGCTTGTAACTGAGCTATTTGTTGTTGTTCTTGGTATTATCGCAAAGCTTGCTAATAAGCTTGTTGTTGTAACAAAGCTTGTTCTTGAGCTTGTTGTGCTTGATACTAAGCTTGTTCCTGAGCTTGAGCTTGTTGGGTGGCTTGTGCAGCCTGTACAGCTTGTGCAGCTTGTGCGGCTTGTGTAGCTTGGGTGGCTTGTTGTTGTTGCAATAAAGCTTGAGCTTGCACTTGAGCAGCCTATTGTGCTTGTTGTGTGGCTTGTTGTGCCTATGCCTGTTAAGTGGCTTGTTGTGCAACTTGTGTGGCTTGTTAAGCTTGAAATTTTTGGAATGATTTTTTCTAGGCTTGTTAGGTAGCTTGCAGTGTGATGTTGTATTGATTTTTCATGTTTGGATTTGGTGGTGGAGGTGGAGGATTCAGAATGGGGTGAGATGTTGTGATAAAATTTTGTTGAGGTGGTTGTGGAGGTGTTGTTTGATTGGTGATATGGGGTTGTGTGATAGATGGTGTGGTTGATATGCTAGGTCCTTGGGAGACCACATTTTGAGATATTTGAGGTTTAGATGGTGTAGTGATTGATTGTGTTGTTTGGATTGGTGCCACCTAGTGTTGCGATATCGGTGGAATGATTGGAGGATTTGGTATGTTGATTTGGTTCATGATTAGAGGATTGTTTTAATTTGGTTGATTGAGGATTGGTAAAGGGGGTTTCCCTAAACCAAGGATTGGTTTGGATATTAATGGTAGAGGGGGAAATGGTGGGAAGATTGGTGGTGTGTTTCCTTGAGAAATTAATGATGAGAGATAAAATATTTTTCCTTGTCCAAATTGTCCCCCTTGTCCTTATGAAGTCATGGGGAGAGAGAATTGTGTGTCTAGAGAATATGTTGGTGATGTGGCAAAGGGGATAGATTGTTGGTGTCATGAAAGATGAGTGGGATGTATGGATGCTTTGGATCTTGAGGAATAGTATTTGGTAGACCCAAGATAGTGTTTGCATCTAAGTCTTGGTTATTTACAAGGGGATGTGTTTGAAGAGCGTGAAGCAATGAACTTCCCTTGGTAACCATAGGTTGACTTGGAGCATGACATGTTGTTGGTTGTGGGATGGGTTGAATGATGTTTTGGAAGGAAGGTGTGAATGATACTGGTGGCATGATCCCAAGAGGTTTTTCCACCATAGTGCTCACATCATAATCAAAAGGGAGTTTAGCCACTTCTTTTGCTAATGCTAACATATATTGTGAAGGATTAAGTCTCATCATTGTATTGACAATATTGTGGTTATCAGGATTTTGGACTATTTCCATGATTTTGTCTTGAGTCATTCCTAGGAAATTGTTGGTGATATCCTCCACTTGGCAACCTCCCTCTTGAAGAACTTGTGGTAGTATAGGAAGGCTGAGTGGGGGATTGTTAGATCCAATGGGGTTGATTTTAGGTGTATTTTTACTCAAGTCACTTGAAGTGGATGTTTCTTTGTTTGCTTCCATGTTCTTCTTGTGTTGAGATCTAGTTTGGACCATAAAATGAGGATCAACTTTCAGAATATGGGAGGTAAACCTCTAACTCCTTAGGTTGGTCTAAACTTTAGGTACAAAAAATAAAATCTAAGATGTTAAGGATCAAATGGTGGTGATGAGATAAATGAAAGATGGGTGATGTGAATGATTTAACTCTTAAGAAACCCTGGAGGGATACTAGACTTTGGGACTTTTGGATTTTTGATTTTGGATTTGATTTGGATTTTGATTTCAATTTGATAATGAACTTATAAACTCTAAGATGTTAGATGTTATCTTGGAATAAACTTGTCCATAAGGTGATAATTTAACTAAGTGTATGAAGAAGGATGCATCCACACACACTTCATCAAACAAGATTTTTTATTTTGAGGATTTTACCAAAATCCTAACATGAAGGATTTTTTCCAAGATTCTAAGAGTTGTTTGTGAGATGGGATTTGATTGATATTTGGGGATGGATGAAAGTGTTGATTTTGATCCTAAGTGAACCTAGAGAGACTTTTGTTTACAAGACCTAGGTATTGAAAAAAATGTTATACTTCAAAGAACTTTTCAACCCTACTAAGTGAGATACTCAAAACGTTGGAAGAGAGTTGGATTTTGACAATAATAAAATGAGTACAAGTTTGGGTTGTCTTTTGCTGCACGTTTGTAAAAGTTATAGACCAATCTTTCTCTAACTTGATAAAGCATAGACTGATGTTTCTTGATATTTCTTGGACTGACATTTGTGACAATTGATGGACTTTGGTTTTGGGACTTTGATCTTGCGAGAAATCATTTGAACAAAGACATGTGTGGCCTCCAATTTGTCTTTTATCTTTGCTTAATGGATTATTTTTACCATAAACACTTTCTTGCTTATCTTTTCAAACTAAATGTCTATGTCTCAATTTCTTTCAATCCCACAAGGTCCATTATGTGGAAATCAAGGAAAATAAGGCATTAGTTCCCTAATGTTGACTTTAGAGAGAGAAAATTGAGATATAGGCCAAATATTTAGAAGCCTCTAAGGATAAATCCCTAGGGACAAGTAGTAATACTTGGACTTTTCAAAGGTATTTGCCTCTTCTAAAGGGTTTGGAATTTTAAAATGACCTTGTTGAATGTTTTTTTTCAAGATTTTGGATCCAAGAAATGTGTTTAACTAACTCAAAGAGTGCACAACCCTAGGACAGAAAATAAAATATTTGTTGAGTTCCCACTTGATTTATCTAGCTACGCTTATTCAGAGTGGATGATTAGAAGCTTGACCACAATAGCTCCCCTCCACAACACTCACTTCTATGGGTTAGCCAAGCTTTGAATTCTCATGAATCTCCCATGAAAAACTCTTCATCTCTACAAAGAATGACAAATATGTGGAATGGCTCCAGAGATCCGACCTCCTAACGCCAACAAATATTAGGGATTTTGGCTTCTATGCAAAGGTTCGTAATAAGGGCATCCAGTTTAGGGGGTGCAATGATAAACTCCTTGTGAGAGATTTCACAACCCTTAGAACAAGGGCTTTAAGCATCATAAAGATACTAGGGGAGAGTTATCATGCATCACTTCCCATTGTTTACGATTTTTATCGCAACCATGAATTTATATAGCGGTTTGGAAGAGCTTGGATTATGCTTGTTATCGCTTGGGTCATTCCCTTGGGGTGAGTACTTTTTCCCACCAAGTTAGGCCCTCTAAAGGTGAACAATAGCTAGTAAGTACATATGTATTTCGATCAATCTTTGTTTACGTGAACAAAGAGAGAACACACACTATGCCTTTTCTCACACTAGCAAGATTTGTTCAATTTTAAAAACCCAAATTTGAAATGTGGAGGCAATCTCTTAGACAACCTAATGTCACTAAAAATGCTTTTGATTCTCAAGATCACTGTGAAGCACAAGAGAAGTTCATATGCATTCAAATGACACAAGTTTGTAGAGAAGATTACAAATAGAACAAACACAAATTCTTTTTAGTCCTCAAAGGCAATAAATGAGTTCTTTTTATAGCACCAAATTTGAGTGTGAAAGTTGACTGTTCAATTTTAGACCAAAAACAAAATTCTAGTAAGTATCTAAGGTTCAATTTTAACCAACTTGACAAAGCTTGACTTGTGGGTTAATTTTAAGTCCAAATTGAATCTAGTTGGTCTTAGAAATTGAATTGCAGAAATTAAAGCCCAAGATTGTCACAAAGAGCATTAAAAAATGCTTTTAAGACTTCAAATTTTGACCCTCCCCTGCTTCCTGCAAATGTGGCACTGAAATAAAAATGTGGTGCTCTACAAATGTCAAATGCGGTGCTCTAGTAAATGCAAATTTTGTGCTCTGCAAAAATAGAGAGTGTGAATGCGGTGTTGTTACAAATGCAGCTCTCTAGGGTGAGAAATGTTAGATAGAAGACAAAGGGTGCATATGCAGCATTGAATCAAAGGCGATGCAATAGAGGCATGCATATGCGGCACAACGTGGTGAATGTGGCACTATGTTAACAAAGCGGCACTCTACAGCGTCGCATTTGCAGAAAGGCGGCATCGTGTTCCTGTACCTGCAAAATATGGGAAAATTAAGTGAAATTTGACATTTTAAGTTGATCAGCCCTCCTTCTAGCACCAAAATGTGAACACCAAACTTGCACAAGCTAAAAAGAGATCATCAAACAAGATTCAAGCATGTTAGAAAATCAAATCTAATGTTTCCTATGAGATTCTTTAGCCAATTCAAGAGAAAATACGAAATAACAAGAAACTTGACAAAACAAAGCATGTAATCTAAGTAAAATCAACTAAACCTCCATCCCATAGGGGGATTGGTTCTCCTTTGATGTGGAAAGAAGCCCTTTCCCAATCCCTTTGATAAGCTTTGATGATTGAAGATGATCCAAGTATGGAAAAATGGTTGTAATCTAGCTAAATTGTATGAAATGATGAAAAGCTTTGGAGTGAAATGCCTATAATGATAATGCTCTTAGTTGTGTGTCCATATTATGAAAAGGATGCCTCTATTTATAGAAGCCAAGGGTTGAAGAATGAGAGGATTTGATGAATGTGGGATAAATTGAGAGCCAATGAGAATGTGTCAACTGTCACAATTCTATTGGAGGAAGTTGGAGCACATTTTGGGAAATGTGTGAGTGGAGGAGGATGGAAGAGAAGTGAATGTTGTTGGTTGAGAATTTGAAATTGGTGTAAGAGGAATTAAATGATATTTGAGAGGATGTAAGAGGATTTGAAAGGTTGTAAGAAAATTTATTGCAGATGTAAAAGGTTTTTGAAAACTTTTGGAGGGAAATTGAATGAGAGGTTGTTGAGAGGAATATTCCTCAGAATATGCCTTTGTGAGGATAATTAAAGTAATTAGATCATTAGAAGAAATTGATTTTATGTGCAACTTGGTTAGTTGACAATGGTTGATTTAACTCTTGAGGAGTTAAAAGTTGGAGGAATTGATAATGATGATTAGAAAGTTGATTTAGGATTAATTAATCCAGGATTAATTAATTTGAGTGAATTAGGAGATGTGACATTTGATTTGATTGATTTTTAATCAAATGAGAGGATTAAGAGAGGATTTAATTAAATGCTTTGATTTAATTAAATAAGATGAATAATTAGTTAGAAGAAGGGTGAATTAATCCAATAATTTAATTATTTGATTAATAGTTGAATTTTCTAAATTTAATTAAATAATGCACTAATTATTCAATTAATTGATGAATTTGAGGTGATTTAGGAAGAAACGGTGTTAGTTGATTAGAATCAAATGTCTAGTATCAATCAAGACTTTTTCAATGTCTACAAGATTTGACCCTCAACTACTCAGAACGTGGGTGGAATCAACCAAAAATGGCTCCAAAATTCACAAAATGTGAAACAACAAACGACTCCCTTAAAAACCCTCTTGATAGTAGTCAAGTTTTCCAACCATAAAAAATTCAAATCAACTCGAAATCCAAATCTGTCAAAAACCCATTTTAGATTTGACCCTTGACTACTCAAAAATATGAGTGGAATTGACCAAAAATGACTCAAAAATTCACAAAATGTGAAACAACAAATGGATCCCTTAAAAACCCTCTTGACAACAGTCAAGTTTGCCAGCCATAAAATAGTCAAATCAATTCGACATCCAAATCCGTCAAAACCCAATTTCAAATTTGACCCTTGACTACTCAGCATCATGGGCATAATTGACCAAAAATGACTCAAAATTTCACAAAATGTGAAACAACAAACAACTCCCTTAAAAACCCTATTTTCGATAACCCCCCATTACAACCAAATGACAAAATGAGAAACCCAACAACCAGATCTTTTCTAGATTAACAAAAACATTAAAACCTCAATTAATCTAACCCTTTTCAAATGCCTATAAATCTAAAATGCATAAATTAACAAAATCAAGAAAATTCCTACCTCAAATTCGAAGAACAATGATGAAAAAGAAGTTGAAAATTGAAGAAGCTTTCCAAACCTAAATCTCTAATCCAAAGCATGATTAGAAATCAGAATTCCACACAATCTATCAGAAAATCCATTCCCCTCATACCATAATTGAAATCCAATTCATTCTCCTCCAAATTTAAATTCAAAACCACTCAAAATTTCCCAAAAACCTTTGAAAAATTACTTCAAAACCATGTAAAATCTCTCCATTTTCTCTCCATTCTCAAACCCCCAAAAATGCATAATTTATCACTCCCAATCCACCTAGAAGAAGATTCCTTTTTCACAAACTTATGACTAAAAAGGAAACCCAAATGAGATAGTTTCAAAAATTATTAATTAATAAATAAATTCCTTTTTCAATCAATTAAACACTAATTAATTTTTAATTCCATTTCTCAATGAAATAAACATTATTCAATAAACCACAATTAAACAAACAATTGGTCCTTTTTCCAAAATCAATAAATAATAACATAATGATAATAAACATAACAAGCAACAATAATGAACATAATGATATGCACATACTAACATAGCAACTAATTAATATTAACACTTAGCAATAGTAAATAATACCCTTACATAAATAGTAATAATAATAATAATAATAATTCAATATCCCCTCGCACCAATAATAATAACATACATGGTGACATTATAACACATAATAGTCTACGCACATTAACATAATACCTTATTGGTGCAAACCCATGACAATATTAAATCACCTCCTTCACACATATAATCATAATAATATTAGTAACCAATATTCACTCACACCAAAGAATAACCATAGCAATATATACATATATATAATAACATTAAATCACACTTTAACACCCACATGACAATTATAGTTACCATCAACATATCCAACCTAGAAGCTAACTTCACTTAAATAGATCACAATTAGAGACTGAGCATAAACCAAAAAATAACTTCATACTGAAAGGAAACATTCACATCAAAACATAAATAATGAGAATGATCACAACAGTGACTAACCTAACCTACCAAAGGACTTAGCACCATTTGAACTGAATCCATACTCAAAGCTAGACATTGGAGTCACACAACCACATAACCCAACAAAAACATTCACACAAGTGCAACACTGCGACCATAGGGTATAGGAGATTGGACATTGTCCCTAATTGGGGACAATGGCTAGGGTTAGGGTATAACTTGGGCCTAGATGTTATCTCCTCAACCACCATTGGGATTAGAGGCATGCTCAGACTTGCTAATTTAGGTGGAGACATAGCTTAGTACCTGTTCATTCAAGCCTACAAGTTAAAGCACATATTCCTAATAGTCAAAGCACTAGGAAAGGAACTATAGCAATCGTATATCATTCCCATATGTCTCTCGTATGTTTGATGGTACGGTGTCATCCTTTCCACCTATCCTAACAACATACTATTGCATCACCTAACTATCCAAATAAATCTCTACATAATAATAATAATAACATAACAATATGCATCATACTCACAAAAGTACTAAAAGAAGCTCATGTTCCATCTACAACCACAACACTTGAACACAAATCAGCAACTCTTCATGATAATAAATATAATCATAATCAAAATCATGTGTTGCCAAAAATTGTATACTCAAGTGAAGAAAGAGGCAATTTTGCGATTAATTTGGTCCTATTTTAGACACCCTTGCATAAATCACCCCTTAAAAACAACATTTATAGGATCCTAATGCTCATTATTTTGGACTTTAAGGCCTATTCCACTCACAAATCATACAAATCCCAAAAAACAACATTCAAACCATGCAAATTCTAGAAAACCCACCTCAAAAACCCCTAGTGAGACTAAGTCACCCAGGGTGGTGACTTAGTCCCTTTTGAGGGGTTTTTCATTTTTGAGTGAGAAAACAACCAACTTAATTCAAATTCCCAATGGATGTCGGCCTGTGAAGTTAAAACAATGAATAATTAGGTGTTGATACCTATAAATATATGTTTTTAGGTCATTTTTCATAACATTAAGTCATTTTTAACAAACAAATTCAAGATTAAAGAGTCAAATATATTTCACAAGAAGATTTATTAGTTTATCTACAGCAAAGTTGAATCTTTAGGGCAACAAGTTAGGGTTTTTTCAGGTCTTCAAGCTCACTTTTTGTTCAAGATCTCACATTTCAAAGGGTTGATCATGGATGCCTATGGAGAATCATGGATAAATCTAGGTTGAGGAGATACAACTAGCCATCAAATCAAGCCTAAAGACTTGTTTTCAAAGTGATTCCATCTTCCATTTTCTCTCTATTTTCAGCCTAAGTAACGTTTGCATGTCATTAAGTTCATTTCTAATGTGATTTAGTGTCTTTTAGAATGAGTCTTGCATCTTTTTAATTTCATTTATGCATCTTATTCTTGCATGTTAGAATGGGGTTGCATCTTATTTTAAGACTTCCTAGTCTTAGACACACTTAGGGCTAGGGTTTTATGTAGATTTTATCTCTTTCAAGGTTTAAATACCAACTAGGGGTTTGACCAAGGCAAACCCCCCATTAGAAATCAAACTCTACTTTGTTTTGTAGGTATTTTGACAAGTTTAGATCTGGATTTCCATCAGAAAAAAGAGTGCAAATTGTGGGCTTTCATTTCCACTTTCAGATTTGTAGAAAATATAAAGTGGACTAAGTCGCCAATAGTGATGAATTAGTCCCATTGCACTTGTTTGTTAGAATATTTTGCAGATCTAGATACCCATTTGGCAGAAACAAGTTCTTAAGCAGTTTCCCTAATTTGGGACTAAATCGCCCAACTTGGTGTAAGTGTCCCAGTTGGTTAGAAAATTAGACTTTCTAGAATTTCAGAGGCATCTACAATCTTAATTTTAGCCTTCATCAGTTTCCAAGTGCACAATTTTTGTTTATCATCTTTATCTTGTTCTTTATTGCATTCAATCTATCATCTTCAATATCACAACGTGTTTTCAAATAACTTACATTTCTTAGGTTTTGCATTAATATTCATTATATTTTATCATTTATTTGCATTTAGGACATTGCATCTAGATATATTTCAATCATACTAGCATTAGTCTTTAGTGAACCTCCATGTTTTTGTGGGATACCTTTCTCATTTTAGGTGAAAAACCCTAGAAGTGTAAGAGAGAAGCCCCTACAAAAATTTGTGGTTCAAATCATAATATCATATCATCATGATGATAATATGTCAAAATCATGTGAAAACCATAAAGATAACCAAAGCACTTCCATAGCACAAATATTCCCATAGCTTGCATCCTAGTAACGAACATGTATGAACACACACATAGTCCATAAGTTCATAATATACAACATCAACTATTTAACATAATTAACGCATACCCTAAATATCCCTATTATTTTACCTTCATCTTCAAGTTCCTCAGCTAGACTACTTGCACATCCAAAGTGAGAATGGAGGTGCACTACACATATTTATAAGCATTGTAATTATTTAGGATTCAACATTCAAATCAATAGTTTTAGGATAAGATTCAAATTCATTACATTTTTGCACAAAAACCCTTTGGGGGCATGTAATAAGTCCTATTGGCCAATTGAATTGTTGAAACCCTTGTGACAGGCCTGCGATCCCTTGTAATTTTCCCTTGTGGACAATGTTGTGTGTAAGCATTCCATATTAATAAAGTTTCATTTTCGCATATCTATTTCTATGTTATTTTCATTGTGTTAACTCATTGTTGCATGGTTCAAATCATTCTTCTAGAGCCCTCCTACTATTATTGCACCAAAAATTATGGCTAAGGATGGGTCTCCCAAGTCTACCCTAGGTCTACAAAGGTCAAGCTTGTAATTTGAGGCTAAAAAATGGTCAAATAATAGTGAAATGACAAAAGCATAGCTTTAGGTGACAAAGGCACCACTCTGTGGAATAGAGGTGCAATTTTGTGAAATAGAGGTGCAACTTTGTGAAATAATGGTGCCTTTTTGTGGAAGAGAGGCTTAGTTTCATAGAAAACTACATAAAGATGCCCCAAGATTATGCACAGTTGCCAGGGGATGAAATAGAAGCACTATTTGATAATATAAGATGATTTTTGATGATTTTTGGTAAGATACAACCAAACAAGAAGACACATTAGTTGACTTGACTTTCAAGGTGATAAGGATACATGGCTTCACTAGATTTTCACATGAAAATGCATCAATAATGATAGCACAATCCTACATTTAGTCAAGTAGGTTTCTTAAATTAATATGTACCCACCAACCAAAGGCTAATATATCAAGATTAGTGTGAGATACCTTTGTTTCAAGAGTTGGTAGCTAGATATATAGTGGCACAAAGGCTCACATTTTCTCTTTCCTTAGAGATCCTAAGATCTTTCCCAAGGAGCCTCTACCTCTAATTAGGGAGATGCATAGTGAGTAACTTTGGACATGATACTGTACCCTGCATAAATCTAAGAAACAACTAAAAGGTATTAAAGGATTCTAAGTACAAGGTTCTTGGTGAATCTATGAACAATGAGCTCATCTAATGGTGCCTAAGATTATGAGGTTATATTTTTCTCTCCTTCTCTCAAGAAGATATGGGGAAGTAGTGTATGGAAAAGCTAAGAAGTGGACTTAGAGACATTTGTAGGTATGATAGTATGTAAAGGGCAATGTACGCATGCTATACAATAGTGTTGTTGTGGGTCCCTACCATAATATTTTTGTATAATTTGGAAAAGGACATCATCTTCATCTTGAATTTCAATCATTGGGGTATGTTCTATAGTCATAAGCATTTGTAAAGAGTATTGATCATCTTCTTCCAAGACAGTCCATACAGTGTGTTCCAAGTTTGAATGTGGTTGTGTAAGTGGGTAAAGGACTAATTTTTTGGTCACATTCCCATTGGAAATTATCATGTTTCCAAATCTACATCTAATGAATTCATATATAGTAGCTAGCATGGTCTCCCTAAGATTAAAGGGTATCCTGCAAGGTTGGCTTTGGGTTGCAAAACCATAAAATCTATTGGATGTTCTCATGAATCCAGTGTGATAAATAAATCCTCAATAATAACCTCTACCTTGATAGTTTACCTATCTACTAATTGCAAAACAATAGGTGTAGGTTGGAGATCCATCAATTGAATTTGTTGCATGGTTTCTCTTGTCATTACATTGATGGCTACCCTAGTTCAATTAGAGTGCTTTTGATAAGTATGCCATTAATTTTTACATCTACAAATGGACTCTCAAGGTGAAAATTTTGGAACAACTATATTTCCTAACATAATATCAATCAATTGTCCTAAAACATGAATAATTTTGGGGTCTTTCCTTATTCTTCCTAAATTTTTAAGGCACAATTCTTTCACAGTTTATATATATATATAGGTACTTATTTAATGGTTTGAATCAAGGGTATATTTATACAAACATTATTAAGTTGGCCCAATAGATCTAACTCAGGTTCAAAATGTATTTTTTGTGTTGTTAGTTGTAAGGAAGCTAAGGTAGTGGAACAACTTCCTACACTAATCTTGAGAGGAGAATAATGCAAAAATTTATAGATCTTTTCAATAGTTATAGAAACTTAAACATAAATAAACATAAATATCATCCATACCATGACACAGTGATTTATGTGGGGAAAACCCTTTCAGGAGGAAAACCCCACACTCCAAAATCTTCCCAATATATTATTTAGAAATAACAAAGATTACAATATACTTGCAGAGCAAACTTCTCACAAGAGTATCACCACCAGAGATCTAGAGACAACACGACTTCTATCAAACTCGCAAAACACATCAGATACAAAACTATAATACAACACCCTCATAAAATAGGGTTACCTTCTAGGGCAAGACAAGCCAAAAAAATATCTATCATCAAATCTAAAACCTAATAATGAACGATCCAAATTTACAATATATCATTAATTTAATGTATGTCAGCCATTTAAGAGCTTTTGTTAATGAAAAATGTTAACATGCATCCCACTCCACCTTGTGCTTCCATACTATATTACACCCATCGATGTAACTAGGAAATATATATATCTTACCAACTATAAACCTTATATAATTGCAAGGTTGAGACACATTTTCCCAAAAAATATCCCACTTGTTGAACACCTTGCAAGAGCAATGGGAGGGAGTAAACATCATCTCTTAATTGATAGGGGTTGAAAGGCCCATAGTCTTTTAACACCATTTGAACTTCTTTGTGCTCACATGCTTAGTTAAAGAATCAAAAACATTCATCAAAGTCTCTACCTTAACCAAATTTACCCTACCATCTTCGACTATATCTCTAACAAAATGATAGTGTACATCAATGTACTTGGTCCTAGCATGAAATGCCAAGTTATTAGCTAGACAAATCATACTCTAACTAACACAATAAACTATCATTGTACCTTGTTTTATTCCAATATCTAAACAAAGTCTATTAAGCCAAATGGCTTCTTTACAAGCATGAGTAGCTATCATATACTCAACTTTAGTAGTGGAAAAAGAAACCACAACATGTCGCTTACTCCTCCAACTAATTGCACCACCAAATAAAATAAACACATAAGCATTGATGGATCGTCTACTATCAATATCACCTACCAGTGTGAATCCACATAACCATGAATATCGAGGGAAATATCATCTTCATTCAAATTACTATGATAACACAAGGAATACTCTGAGGTACCACACAAATATTAGAAAACCCTTTTAACTGCATCCAAATGAACTCTACTAGGATTAGACATATATCTGGAAAGAATTCCCACTTCTTGAGAATTTTTTGGTCTAATACAAACCATAGCATACATAAAACTTCCAGCTGCACTCTGTTAAGGCACTCTACTCAGTCTTCCATCTTTGATGGGATGTTGGACAATCTGAAATAGATAACTTTGTTCCAACTAAAAAAGGAACACACAATGGTCTACAATCTTGCATGTTAAACCTTTGTAAAATTTAATTGGCATACTTACTTTGGCCAAGCCATATATTTTTGTTCTATCTATCCTTTCTAATTTCTATCCCAAGAATGTGCCTAGTTACACCAAGGTATTTCACTTCAAATTTAGCAACAAGTTGAAATTTTAGTTCTGAAATCATACCTTTCCCTTTTCCAATAAATAACATATCATCAATACATAATGAAATAAATAGGAAACGATCACCATCAATTTTATAATAAACACAATGATCTAATTTAGAATGCTCAAATCCCAAACTCAACACATGTGTATCAAATTTTTTGTACCACATCCTCGGACTCTATTTTAGGCCATACAAAGATTTCTTCAATTTGTAAACCAGATTACTTTTACCTTCACCACGTAGTGCTCTGGTTGTGTCATATAAATATCCTCTTCCAAGTCACCATGAAGGAAAGTAGTTTTCACATCCATTTGCTCAACCTCTAAATCATAAGCAACAATAATAGAAAGCAAAAATCTAATGGATGTCATTTTTGCAATAGGAGAAAATATCTCACCATAGTCAACACCCTCAACTTGAGAGTAACCTTTTCACAACCAACCTTGCTTTGTACTTCTCAATACCTCCATCTGAACCAATCTTTTTCTTGAACACCCATTTGCAACCAATAGGTTTTCGTCCTTCAAGAAATGGTACAAGATCCCATGTATCATTCTTTTTCAAAGATTTCATTTCTCCATCCATAGCAATCTTCCAATATTTTGCATCTTTCATACTTAATGCCTCCTCTATAGATTTGGGTTCATCCATGTTAGTATTCAAATAAAAATACATCTCCAATCATTAGGTGAATACCTTTCAAGTGGTTGTTTGTGCCTTGTAGACATACAAACAAGTTGATTTCAAGGTTCTTCCTCCTCTTCTGAAGATTCAGAGCTAGATGAGCTCTCCTGAATTTTTTGTCTATCCATGGGCCTCAATTCAACTTTATTAGGTGTAGAAGGAAATTGAATCACATCTTCCTATTTACTTTGTTTTGATTGCAATGTAACAAAATAATTCTTAGTTTCTCTAAAAATAACACTTCTACTATATATTACCTTTTGTGCAATAGGATCCCAAAGCTTGTATCCTTTCACACCATAACTGTATCCAATGAAGATACATTTCACAAATTTTTTATCCAACTTTGTTCACTTCTCCTTTGGAACATGTGCATATGCCTTGCAACCAAAAACTCTAAGATTTCTTAATGAATGCTTTTGACCCAACCATGTCGTTATAGGCATCTTATCAACAATATTTGATGGAGGAGACCTATTAATCAAGTTACAGGTATTGGCACCAGCTTTAGCCTAAAGCTTTTGTTCTAGACCAGCACCACTCAACATACTCTTAGCCTTCTCCATCACTGTCTTGTTAATTATTTGTACAACTCCATTCTGTTGTGGAGAATACAGAGTTGTTGTTTGTCTATGAATACCACAATCTTTACAAAATCTATCAAAATCATTAGAGAAAAATTCACCGCCATTATCAATCTACAAAAAAAATATTTTATTTCCAGTCTGCAACTCAACCATTGCTTTGAATTCTTTGAATTGACTAAGAACTTCATATTTACTCTTTAGAAAGTATACCCATGTCCTTCTATTGTAATCATCAAAAAATGAAACATAATATGTGGATTACCAATTTAAGGAAAATTTACAAGACCAAACACATCAAAATGAATAAGATCCAATACACCACAAGATTTATGAGAACTTGAGTAAAACTAAATGTAGACCTTTTGTTTTCCATAAATGCAATGCTCACAAAAATAAAATTCAAGATTACAATTAGACAAACCTTTAACAAGGTTTTTATTTTTCAATTTCCTTAGACTCTTTTCTTGAATGTGGCCAAGTCTCTGGTGCCACAACATAGTTTTCTCTATAGGTAACTTTGATTCAAAAGAAAGAGCACCCTTGGGTACTCAAAAGCCATGACCATTTGCTAAAGAAGAAACCCTCACCTTTTCCACAAATTTGCTTTCAACAGAAGTACTATTGCACTCAACAAGGCATGCATCGAGCTTATATAATGTTCCGTATCTGACACCTCTAGAAATTACCATAGCACCTCTAACCATCTTGTATCCTGCATAAAAAATACTACTTGCACACTTTCATCTATTATTTTGCTCACATATAACAAATTTCATGCTAATCCAATGATATGCAACACACTAGTAATCATTTTTATTCTACCATCAGGGAACCTAATTCTAACTTTACCATGGCCAATAGTATTTAAATAAGAATCATCACCCAAGTACACCTTACCTCCATAAAATTCTTTATATTCAAAAAACCAATCTCTATTAAAGGTCATATGGAAAGATGCACTTGAGTCAATTAAATATGCATCATTATTGCATGAGTTGCTAAAGCTACAATGAATGCATCACCATCTTCCTTCTCAAACACATAATTAGAATTGAATCTCTTCTTTTTCTTGTTCTTTTCTTCTTTTCAGTCCGTATGAATATGTTTAGGCTTATCACAGTGCCAACAAAGAACTTTGGACTTTCTAGGAGATTTAGATCTCCCCTTGGACTTGGATTTTTCACACTTCTCATTCTTATTTCCTTTTTCCGTAGGCCTTCCATGAACATTTATGGCCTCTTTGGAAGTGATGGATACCTTCCTCCTCATCTCTTCAAAAAGCAAAGAACCCACCACATCTTCAGTGTTCAGTATAACAAAAGTACTCCCAATAGCCATAACAAGAGAATCCCATGAATCAGGCAAAGAAGAAAGAAAGATCTGACAATTCTCCTCCTCATCCATTTTGACACCAACTAATGCCAATTGAGCCACCAAAATATTGAACGCTTCCAAGTGGTCTATAATTCGTCCACCCTCTTCCATTTTTAAGGAATAAAATTTCTTCCTTAAGAAAATCTTGTTCACTAAAGATTTGGCTTGATACATCTCACCAAGTTTCTTCCATAGTTTCTATGTAGAGGTCTCCTCATGGAAATTGATTAAAAAAGAGTCTACCAAGCACAATCTGATTAGACCCTTGGCTTTACGGTCCATAACATCATATTGAGCAACCAAAGTAGGATTTCCAGGCCTTGAAACTTTCTCATCAACAACATCCCACAAATCTTGATCTATCAACAGATCATCCATCTTCAGCTTCCACATCTCAAAATTATTTCTAGAAAATTTATTCACCTCTATTCTCCCTAATGAACTTACTATCTAAAACTTCCTACAACAAGATCATAAATTTTCTTCTACACAAGCTCCCACTCAAATCTCCAGATTAGCTCAAAAAACCCAACAACCCATAATTGAAACCAATGGTGATTGTGTTATGATACCACTTGTAAGGAAGCTATGGTAGTGAAACAACTTCCTACACTAATCTTGAGAGGAGAATAATGTAAAATTTTATAGATCTTTTCAACAGTTACAAAAACTTAAACATAAATATCATGCATACCACAATATAGTGATTTATGCGGGGAAAACCCTTTCAAGAGAAAAACTCCACACTCCAAAATTTTCCCAATATATTATTTAGAAATCACAAAGATTACAATATACTTGCAGAGCAAGCTTCTCATAGGAATATCACCACCAGAGATCAAGAGACAACATGACTGCTATCAAACTCTCAAAATACATCACGATACACATCTGTAATACAAGACCCTCATAAAATAGGGTTACCTTCTAGGGAAAGACAAGCCAACAAAATATTTACCATCAGATCTAAAACCTAATAATGAATGGTCTAGATTTATAATATATCATTAATTTAATGTATGTCAATCATTTAAGAGGTTTTGTTAACAAAAAAAAATGTTAACACGCATCCCAGTCCACCCCATGCTCCTATTGTATATTACAGCTATCGGTGTAACTAGGATATATATATCCTATCAATAATAAACCTTATATGATTGCAAGGTTGAGACATATTTTCCCAACATTAGTCTCTCTGAAAATGGTGGTTCTAGACTTGTGATGTCTTTATGTCTTACTTTTTTCAGGTTTCTTTATTGTATTATCAATGGTCTCTATTATTGGTTCTTCATTTGTGAGTTTTGTGATATGGGGAGATGATGCTCCAACAAGCCTTTTTCCTAAACTGAGGCGAAAATCACTTACCTCAAACCCATAGGTTGGGTACTGGAAAAATTCATTAGTGTAAGCCTATTGAAGAAGCATATTGCTAGGGTTTGGTACAGGTTGAGCTGACAACTAAGGTGCTCTAGGTTTCATTGGGGTTGTTATGGTTGGGGGGTTGTGGTTGTAAAGATTGTTGTGGCTGGAAATATTGTTGTGGTTATGGGTAGATAATATTTTGGTTTTGCCATTATTGGTTCCCATGCTATTGTGGTGGTCATTGGCTTTGTAGGGGCTACCACTAAGAATTGTAGTTTGAGGCTTGGTATGGTTGTGGTGGCAATATCCCCTATTGTGGAGACCAATTAGTTGATTGGGATATTGACCATGATGGATTTTGCATGTTATTCCATGGTTGGTTATTCCAGTTAGAGATGTTTGCATTACTCCCAAGAAAAGGCATATTGTAAGACAAAGGATATTGAGACATACCTTGTCTTTATTGATATTCCTTATGCTAAGTAATGTAAAATACTTGTCCTTTCTCATCCTCTAGAGCATACAATTCAAGTTTACCTTGCTTCTAAAAAATGCTAGCAACCTTCTTGCAATGGTAGTTTACCCTATTTTGGTGGTAGTGTTGATAATATTTAGTGAGAGTAGCCTCTACTTCCTCTTGTTTCTTTTTGATGTGCAAGGTATCCAATTAGGTAGCCAGGTGGTTGATTATGTCCTCCTTCATGTTGGACAAAAAGGTTGTTGAGTTCCACCCTAAAGACACCAGTGGATGTTTTGGTGGAAGAGAAGGTTTTATCATCCCTGGTCTTCTTCATAGATGACCTTGAATAATTCCTACATACCTAGAAGATTTCCTCAAAAGGTAATTGAGAAATATCCCCTACTCCTATGAGGTTCAAAGCATCCATGTAGTCTTCATTTACTCCTCGCAGAAATACTAGCTTTAGTGACTTGGATAGAGTCTATTTTGGTGTGATTTCTTCAACAGAATTGAAACCTTTCTACATAATCCTCAAGTGGTTCATCTTCCTTTTGTGAAATCTTAAAGATGACATCTCTCTCCCTGTCTATTCCTTGGAAATAATTTTGATACTTATTCAAAAACTTTGCTTTCATTATCTCCCAATTGGGTACTGCATTTCTTCGCAATCGCATAAACCATCACAAAGCAACATCTTTCAATGTTGCTAGAATGAGTTTTAATCTATGAGCATATGTGGTGTAATCATAACTTTTGCACAAGACATCAAATTTAAACATGAATGTATCTAGGTCTTTGATAACCAATCCATAGAAATTTGGCAGAGCCAAGGGGGTATATTCTTGAGAGCAATGACTCGTTCTTGATTTGTGATTGGAAACTCAAATGTAGCATGTTTTGTTGGATTCTCTACTGCTTCCTCTATCATAATGTCAAGATTTCTTATGAGATTTCCCCCTAAGTTTGGAGTAGGTACTAGTGTGATTGATGGTTAGATATTGTTAATTCCCTCAATTGGTTCTTTTCTTACACTAATATCTTCATATTCTTCATGGGTTGAGGGGATAAATCTTCCCAAAGCGAACCTCTCTGCCTCCACATACAATAGTATCTGGAGCTTTAGATGGATTATCCTACATACTATTAGTGAATATTTCTTGGTTGATTTATAAGTATCTATTGGTCCTAATGTTGTAAATAAAAACTTCATAATTTATGAAAGTAATGAAAGTAAATTTAAAACATAATTACGAATTTTGAACTTAGCACCATCCCCGACAATGATGCCAAAAATGTTGAACTTCTCCTAATGTCTAATTAACTAGTGTAGATAACCATGCATGGAGCTTAACGAACCTACAAATCCCCAAATTAATCAATTCATTATTCAAAAGGGGGCTTCATTAAATTGTCAACTAGGGAATTGTGAACTTGAGATGACGTTGGCACACTATATGTATTTGAGAATCCTAGACTTCCTTAATTGATTGAGTATAGGGATTGAACAAAAGTAAACTCATCTAAAAGCTTTCTAACTAAAATTAACTCCTAATTAGAGAATACAATAACTAAATGCTAGTTATTGTAATTGTTATGAGTACTTATCATTCATGGACTGTAAATAGTAATTCTCTATGTTGCAACATAACCTAATTCAACTAATCACTTGATAGCATTAAACAAAATGTAAATTATATACTTCAATTTAGAAATTGTAATATAACATTCAACACAATGTAAACTAAAAACCATAATTCATAAATTACAATTCATAATCTAACTAACCAACTAAGCTAACATGGATTATGTAGTACCTCAAGTGGTCCTTACTTGAGCTATTACATTCAATAGTATCTCCTTTGATTACAAACTCAAAAAATCATGCAACTAAAATATTCTTCTTAATTATAATCTAAACATACACAAAGCTTAGAATAAAATATAACAAATCTTAATATTCAATCTAATTTCATACAAAAATCTAGTTGTCTAGTATCTCACAAAAGTATCCCCATATATAGGGTCTATGATAGTCTTGTTATTCAAAAAATATAAAAAAACTATGAGCAATTGTCAACTCTTCCAAGAAAATAGGAAGATGACCAAGTCCTTATCTTAATAGAAATACAAAAGTAGGTGGAAGTAAAAGTGTTGGAATCCAATAAGGACTCTACAACAACCAAGAAGACTATTATAACAAAAATGTGCTTAATAGGGCAATCTTCACTATAACTGCTATCCCCTATTAGAACATACTTCTTCTTCCTCCACGATTTATTGAAAAGATGGAGTGACACATGGATATCCGTGTTCACATCCTCAAACCATCGCCTGCATATTATTTTGGAAATATGCACATCCTCTAGTTGATTGACTCCTTTGGTTGTGTTAAATTGCCATCCTTCTGTTGCGGGTTGACAGGTTCTTCATTGTAGGGGTTAGTTTTATCTCTCAAGACATTTTTCATTATTAGCAACTTTAATTAATCATAAAATTCTACGAAATCTCATAGACATTCAAATTTCACACACTCATTCATTAATATAATATATCATCTTCAAATGCTTTGAAATACTTTAAAGTATATGAAAAAGGTTTGAAAATGTCTTTTGAAGTTTAGCAGAGATGAGATAAAAACATGAAACTATAGCAAGGAAACTGGACATTCCTAGGGCTCATCAGGTTAGATCATCAAATGGAATGAATATGACAAAATAATTTGTAGCATTATAACATGAAATAAACTTTTCAACTAGTATAATTTTGAATATATTAGTTTGATTATTATATTTATTTTCTATTTTCTAGTGAACATAAAATTTTCAACAATCGTTAAAGTCTTTGTTCCACACTCATGAAAGTAAGTAAAATAAATAAAAAGAAAAATATTTGTGCACTAAGTATTATTTCTTATTTCAACAAAGAAAAAAGCTATTCATATGCATACAAAAAAAAAATGCATTATCAAAGTAACCTATGTTTGAATTATAGTTAATCTCACTTCAAAAAGTTATATATAAATGCAATAAAAATTTATGAAAACATATATGTGCACTAGATATTGGTGTTACAAATCTATGTTTAAAAATTTATAATTTTATCCTTTCTACAAATAAAGTTATGTTTTACTAAGTAACATCATTTTTTTTAAATATTGTTAATTATAAAAAATAAGTTATTAAAAATTATGTAAAAATCTTACAAATTATTTTAATTTATTTTAAAAATATATATTTATAATGTAGTGACAAAATCTCAAAAATCATTTGTTCACATACCTTCAATTTTTTAACATATTTTTTATAGGTGTCAAAAATGAAAATTTGGTGAAAAAAACTGATTTTGATGTCCCACTTTGACCAAAAAGTGGACATACTATTGTGGGTCACCTTTTTTTTTATAAAATTGTTGCATTTTTTAGATTTTTAGTATTTTCTTGATTTTTTCCACAATATTATCTTAAGAAATTAAAAAGTATTTTTCTCTTTTGATCTTGGAGATATTATTGAGAAAGATATTTGCTTCTATGATATGTATATGTATGTATATGCACGCACACAAACATGTTATATATATATATATATATATATATATATATATATATATATATATATATATATATAAAACATGTAAGTGTATATATCTTTTCATTTTATTTTATTTTTTCCTTTTTTTTATCCTCTCTCTCAATTTAGTTTTGGTTCTCTTGCAATCTATTTCTTTTTTATTTAGTAAATCTAGGTTTCCAACTCACCTTTTATTTGTTCACTTCATCGTGATGATAGATTATGTAATATGATCTGATCAATGACAAACAAATTAAACCAGAATCTAGATTCACTATAATAAGCTAGGAAAACATCATATTGTAATAATTAAAAGTTATTTAACCAACTTAAATGTATATCTCACTAAACTAATATTACCACTAAAATATAGAAAATGACAAGTAGCCGTACAACGATCATACATCAATTTTAACTTTTCATAGCCATTTAATATATTTTATCATTACATACGCAATGCATATCCTAATTAAATAGCGAATATCTAGAACAGGTTTCCTTGCAAACAAAGCAAAACTACTCCTTAAAATACACAGAAATTGAAGAAAATTTGGAAGCGGGCATTTGAATTTTACAGAAAGCATAACGACAAAAGACAAAAAAGTTTGATGAAAAAAATTAATCTTTGCCGTGAACCCCACATGAACAAACAAAACAAATCATTTTTTATGTAGTCAGTAAAGTAAATGTTAAACAAACGGACAGGAAATCTCAAACAATCCTACATCATCTAGTAGGGCCGCAACAAAATCCAACAAAAATCTCATCACAAGCAAAGGAAACCTAAAAAGTTACAAGCTACTTAGGTACCCAACAAAATAAAAATCCAACACAAATGATGACGAGCAGAGTTAGCATGCGTACTAGATTCTCCCAACTGGAAGAAACTAGTTCACTCTAGATTTAGAGGTGGGATAGATTTGGTGTCACCGAGTTTGTAATGGCCAGTGGGTATACGGGAGAGGCGCCGTTCTGCTATGTTTTAGTGGTTTCCTGAGCTATTTAGCCTTTGGATATATATTTAGGACAAGGGACCTTCTATTTAAGTGACTCAGAGAGCTTGAAGAGTTTATGCATTTTTATTTTTATTGGAGTCCATGAGCTTGCCTGCCCAGGGAGGGCAGAATGGAGTCATCTCATTGTGCTTCTGTTGAAATAGATGAATGGGGTGAGGAAAAAATTCCTGTATTTCTTCAGTTTGAGCATAAGTTTTTACATGGCAAATTGTTAGAAGTTTTCTGATACATTAGTTTTATTGATTGAAAGCACTGGTTGGGCACATTTGATCTATCATAATGTGCAAGACAAATCCTTTGTATAGATTCTCTAATACCCATATAAAAGAGAGCTAAAATAGGCACCCTTTCTTCTATAGAAATGCTTTCCAATGTCCATTATATGTACTACTGAAGTTTTGTTTCAATGGAATTCATTGCCTAAAAACAGAAAAAAGGGGTTTAGTGATTTGTTTGGTAGTTTGTTTGAGGGGGTATTGCTAATTTCTGCACTTACTTTTTATCTGCAAGTGTTAATTGATTAGTGATAGTTCTATTTGTATGCAGTAGTTGCCATATTGACTGTGGTAGTGGTCTTTGCAGATGCTGATGGTTTTGAGATTCCAAGTCTGAAGCTTGCAAATTGTGATTCAGTGAAGAATGACTCAGTGGCAGCTAACAGTTCCACTTCGTCTTCTCAAAAGGTGAGAAGGGTTTTGGATTTGGGTTTTCAAGGATTTCTTTTAAATTTGTCTTTTGTGATCTCTGCTGAAGGATTTTTAAATCAGATTAGCTATCTTACTTTTATGTTAAAGTTTTTCTGTATTTTGACATTATTGAAGAATTCAATAAGTAAATGCAAAAACTTGCATTGTTTATAGTTGAAGGAATTCTTTCCAAGACCATTTAATTTAGGTCAGCTCTCCCACAGTGAAAGTTGACTTGAACATGAAGTTTTTAAGAATATTAAAGATGAACTGCCCCATACATTTTTATCTTTTTGGCCATCTCTGTTAAAGGTTTTAAAGCTGGGGGGAGTGATTTTTCATCAGAACTGTACTCATCTGGTTTTTCTCCTGTATATGTCTGTATTTATGCCAGACCTCTTATTGTTTGCATTTGGAGGGTTTTTCTCTGAGAGCAGTTTATTCTAGGCCTAACTCTCTCACTGTGTAAGCTGACTTGATGCTGAGGATTTTCATTTGCATATTAGAGATGTTATACTAAATTTATTTTTATTGTTTAAATTTGCATTTTGTGATCTTACACAAAAATTGCAATCTTGTTGAAACTTGAAAGTCTTTTTTTTTTCTCAATTTCTCTGTTTTTAGGCAAGGAATTCCAATTTTTCATTAGACCATTTTTCTATGCAATTTTTCTGTTATGCCCATTTGGGATCCATGTACTCCATATAAATTCTGAAGGCTAGAATGTATGAGAGATATATTGTGAATCCACAAAGTGGGCTATTCACTGGAACACAATCAATTTTTGTCTTAAGAGATTGACAAGATAATATGAAGGAATTTTTCTTGTGGCATATAGTCACAGTAAATTTTCTTGTGACAGATGGTCCCTATAAATGAAAAAATCTACCTAGGACCACATTTGGCACCGCCTTCCCAAGTGAAGCAGCAAGAACCCAAAACAGCTGGAAAGAAACAAGGGTACAAGCACAAGCCTTCTGAAGGTGACAAGCGAGGATCGTCTTGGGCCACAAGAATGAAGTAAAATGTTTATGGAGACCTCATGGAACATATCAAGTACAGCAATACCAGGACAGTCAGTTGGAAGATTGTGTTGGATCATTCCATATGAGTGCTACCAAACAAAATGCCTGAGATAGTATGAGTGATTTCGGTAATAGTTTATACAAAAGTCATTAAGACTACAATGTTTCAAGAATATTATGAGCATGGAGACAACCCTGATGTTATTGCATAAATATCAATTGAAATGGGCTTTTACTATCTCTCATTTGTTCTCAATTTAAGATGGTGTTTAATGGCATCTTTAGGATGCCATCTGGAAACTTGGAGCCCTGCATAAACATCTGCAAACTTTAAGCCAGCATTATGGGGGAGGGGGTGAAAGTTCCATCCACCAGCTTAGGACCTTTTATGTCTCTGTGGCAGCTTGCATGACATTTTGTTAAGTCTAATTTTTATTCTAAATTCTTTTCATAATTTCTAATAAAAAATCCTTACTTCCATGTATACCTTTTTGCAGAAAAGAATTTAAGAATCCATGGAACCCATTGTTTAAAGAAGGCTCCTCATAATGAGAAGTTTTAACTAACCACCCTCCATAGCCTTAATTTCCTTTTCTAATTTATTGCCCCACTTCTAATGTTCTACATTGTTACACTGGATGTTGCAAATTTTTAATTGTTTCTTATGCTTCTCTTTAATGGCAGCATCTTTTATATTTATATTTTGTTGCAGATTTGTTATCATGTGTAGCTCCTAACAAGAAGTTGGCACAGGCAAGGTGCTTTATTGTAGTGGATATTTGTCAAATATCATTACCAATCCTTCACTTCTTTGAATGAGTTTCATGGTGACTTGAAAATAAGTTGCATCTTCATTCGTTTCTTCTTCCCACAATGAATCTAATAATATCTCTTACATGAAAGAAGCATCATCGAAGCTCCTTAACAAAAAGGCAGGGTCCATTGAATCCAAAGCCTTGTGGGAGATTTAAAGCCATTGAACAAATAGCATAATTTTAAAAGTTTAGGCATCACATATGAAGGAAAACTAGAGAGCATCTAGTTATTGTAAGGGTTAACTTTGTACTCTTTAACTTTTTATGTGGAAATTTGAGTGATTTAAAATATTATAAATTTATCTGGTAAGTTAATTATTTAAATTTAGATTTTGATGTTCATTTTTTAAAGGAGGTGTTGAAGTAACATGTTTTCAATTTGGATATCATAAAATTGAAAAGAAAATATGTTAGCCCATAACTTGTATATTAGATCATGTTTTGGTTCACTATTTTTCTATATGATTTAAAGTTCATATAAACTTTGATATATTGATATTGGTATAAAAACAATTTGAAACAAAAATATATCAAAAATAGAGAACTTTTATATTTGAAAAATCTAAAAATATATATTAAAATTAAGAACATACCTAAAATCAAAAGAATTGACAAAGAAATTTGAAGATGCCTAAGAATATCACTTGCCTACAAGCCCTTGTAAGACATCTAAAATGTAAAATGTGAGATGAACTATAATCATTAGAATATTTGAACACCCTCTAACCATTCAAAACCATAAGAAGTCAAGTGTTAAAGACATTAGCATGGTTTATTTTCAAAGCCATTATAAATCAATAATGGAGTATGCTTTCCTCTTAAGAATTGAGCCAAATGTGAAGCATTTTCTATAAGCTCATAACAAAAACTTCACTTAATATTTCAATAATTTTAATCTTTAGTGGTTGATATGTCAAATAGATTTTATATTTATTTCAATGTGAAATTAATGTTTAAATATTTAATTTAATAGATGATATAATATCAATGATTTGAAACATTAAGGATAGATTTAATATTTATATATCAATATAAAATTAATATTTTAGAACATAAATTTTAATACTAATGAATTTAGTTATATGTAATCAAATGACTAGTGAAAGAATGATACTACTCACAGTGTATGAAATATAATATATATGTAAAAAGTATAATAGATAATATTATAGATTTCTGATTTCTTGCTTATTAAAATGAGTTTATTAATAAGATTCAAAAGTTTGATATAAAAAAAATACTTCATAATTAGATTAAAAAGTTATATTATAAATTATATAGATTAAATTATTTATATATGATTTTAAGAAAGAGTAAGGTCAAAATTTACATACATTGCATTTTTCACAATATGCATATGCACTCATTTTCATCTTTATCATCCCTAATTACATTCAAGACACATTTAACTTTTTTTTCTATCTAAAATAACGCAAGCAAATTCAAGCTTTCCCTATTGTCATCAACCTTCACTTGTAATTTGGATTCTTGGTTCCTTAACTACATCAATGCTCCTTGGTGTTGGTTACGAGGACACGAATATCGCCCAATGCTAAATTTCTATTTAATTTCAAATCTAATCTACCAACAATCAAACTCAAAGCTCAAATTATCCTTACTTCCTTTTTCAAACATATACGTTGATGGGGTCATCCTATTAAAGTATCTCCTTCATTTTGTTAGGTTTCATTCTCTCACTAGTTATTCTACTCACTTCTCTTGCATGCTCTTTGGCTCCATTTTTTCTACAAAGTTTTAGAATCATAACTTAGCTCCTTACACTATCTCCATAGTTAAGCCTACTTGCAATCTCACCCTTTTGGCAAGCCTTGTGAGCTCCCCCACTATTCACACTCCATTTTCTCTATCCTCACACATTCCTCCATGGTTCCCTAAACCATAACCTCTAAAATTATCTTCCCCCATCCTCCATTGTTGCAAACCAGTATTCTTTAAATCCTCCTTTCCAAACCCTCTTGGCACACCAATGATCCTTTAATCTCCCTAATCTTCTCTCCATTGTACTACACATTGCACCAAGGTTAGCAAGCCTCATAGGGTGATTGTCTCCAAAATTCATTTAACTATTTGTCATTCCCCTTCCAATTTCAAATAGGTGGTATCTAAAATATGCATGTACATCACATGCATTATATAATTTTCGCAAACTGTTGGAGAGTGCCAAAATCAAAAAGCGCAAATTGATAAACTTCCACAAGTGAAACGATGAACACAATAGGATATTTATCATATAAAATGAAGAGTGTGTAAAATGTACATAATGACCTTACTTATATAGGCAAAGGTTGATGATGTGAGAAGGTAGGAGACAATGACTAACTACCCCTTCAAATGTGGACCACTTGTGATCTCACTTGACAATGTTGCAAGGTTGTTGCAGGTGTTGTCATTAATGTCAACAAAATGGAGATTGGTGTTGGTATTATCATTGATGTTAGCATAGTGGTAGTGTGTGGATGGTTGCATATTTTACAATCAGTATGTTGATCAGAAGTATTATGCTTGATGATGGATGCCATGAGCTTTCTATACATAGTTCTATATTTCTTGTTGCTCATGAATAGGTGAATAATTTTGTGAATGTTGTATTCACTATCTTTTGATGTAAAACACTACATATGGTTTTCCTACAAATAGTGGCTCAGGAAGTTGTACTAAAAAGCTCTGAAGAATGCTTCACATTCCTCCGCATTTGAAGATATTGCATTGCAGTTTGGAATTTTTTCAGATGTAGATGTATGTACAGTATGTATGTTCCTAATTTCAAAACATAAAATTTACCATGGAAGTTTCCAAAACTTGTAGTGTGAAGATTATATTGTCACAGTCGGGAAGGTTCGAAGAAATTCTTTGCATTTCTCTACAATTGATGTTGTAGTCTTGCGGCTTGGAGGATGAGTTCAAAATGTCTATTTGTTTTCTCCTTTCAAGTTTCCGATGCTGGAGTGTACCACAAGTCAAGTTTTCAATGTTATATCTCAAAACTGTGTTTTCTAGGTATGCAAGAGATATTAGTTCAATGTTTGTTTTCCTGCACTAGCTTAATGTTGCGTGAAGTTGTAAAAGGAGGGCATGGAAATTTTTTTGAATATTATTTAATGCTTGTAATGTGATACACATGATGTTATCTGGCCTCTCTGGTATCACTTGTGGTTTGGAGTTAATGTTTGGAGGGTTAAGTGTTTGTTGGGCCGACTTGGTATTTTGAGGTGTTTGTACCAAGTTTTTGTTGCATGCGCCAACATGGGATTGTGTGCAAATGTAAAATATGTCTTTCTTATCTCTTGGCTTGGACCGCATTCAATTTCCTTTCCCTACAGATGATTTGGAGCTGAATCATTATGGTCCTTTCATGTTTCATGTTTACACGTTTTAGTTTGGCCAATAAGGTGAAACTTTTTGAAGCTTGTGGAAGATATAAATGGAAGATCAAGTGTGCATGATCAAGTTGTTTGTGTGTGTGTTAAGTGTTCAATGTGTTGAAATTGATGTGTCTAAGGTAGTGAGTCAAAAGAAGAAGTGTGAGTGAAGTGCTAAAGGAAGTGAGCCGAAATCAAAGTGTGTTGAGTGTGTGTTGAAGGTAGTGAGCTGAAAGCAACAAAAGTGTTGTGGTATTAGTGAATTATCTAAATTCATCAAAGTGTTGTCTACTAAGGTTGTAGCCTCCTTCTGTAAATGTTGTAATTGGCAAGGAGTTGTAAACTTCCTTTGATTGTAGCCATAAAACTATACTGTAAATCTTGTTTTACTTTTGTGTGGTTGGAATTGGATAGTAGCTTCAATCAACTTTCTCACTATAGTTTTTCCCTTGTAGGGTTTTCCACATAATTTTGGTGTTGTGGTTGTGTGCTTGTGCTTTGAATGATTTATCTAGTCAAGGTGGTTATAAGTTTTGATTAATATATTTGAATCGGATTAACTTAAGGGATATACTAATTCAGCCCCCCTCTAGTATATATGTGTGTTCTAAGAATTGGTATCAAAGCCAAGTTCCTTGGTGTAGCCTAACAACAAAAGGTAGACCTTGGTTTAGAACACATGGCTCAAAATTAGTCTTCCTCTAAGGCATTGTAGTTTGGTGGAAACAACTATGCCTTCTGGAGTGTGAGGATGCCTATCTCTCCTCACTAGGTTATGATGTTTGGAGGGCTACCAAGGATGACTATACTAAACCTACTCATCCTATTATAGATCCTAATGCAAAGAAGGCTCATCATCTGAACAATGTTAAAGCAAAGAATGATATCCTAAGTGTGTTAGCAAATTCTAAATTTGTTAAGGTAGTACAATGCAAGACAACCACAGAGATATGGGATAAGCTCAAAAATATTTATGAAGGAAATGACAGTGAAGCAAGCAAAATTGCAATCTTGCAAAACATTGTTTGAGAATCTGAAGAGGAAAGAAGAGGAAAACATAGCCAATTATTTGCTTCGGGTAGATGAGGCTATCAATGGAATTAGAGGTCTTGGTGAAGACATAACTAACTCAGTGGTTGTGAAGAAAGTCCTGAGAACTCTCCCTCTCTAGTTTGATTCAAAAGTATCTGCAATTGAAGAAGACAAAGATCTGACAAATCTTACCATGGAAGAGTTGTTTGGATCTCTCACTACCTATGAAATGAGAAATGAAGTTCAAGCTACACACAAAAGAGAAGTTGCATTGAAATTTGTGAAGAAAGAAGAAGCATCTAGATCACATAGTGAATCTGAGGAAGAAGCAAAATTTGTGAGAAAGCTAAAGAAGGGATTAGGAAAGTCAAAAAGTAGATTACCTTTCAAATGTTTTAATTATGGAAGAATTGGTCATTATGCTTCTAAATGTCCTTTTGGAGAAAATAAAAGTAGGAGCAAGGGTTTCAAAAGAAACAATTTCAGGAAGAATTTTCTTTCCAAAGAAGATTATTGCTCCGTAGAAGAAGCAGATCACTACTCATCAGATGATGATGGAGGAGAATCACTATTCATGGCCAAGGTGATCTCTGATGACTCAAACAAAAAATTGAATGAAGAAGAAAGTGAAGTTGAAGGTGAACTTATTTATGCTCTTGAAGATTTGGAAAGTGCAAGGAAATAAAACAAAGAACTAAAAGCCCTAGTTGAAGTCAATTCAAAGAAGTGTACAATACTTAAAAAGGATTTGAAGAAAGTAATCTCTGGAAATCCGAGAGTTGATATTAGATCTAAAGGAAGATCTCACCATACAAGAAGTTTCTTGAAAAATAGTTTTAACAATTTATTTTTTGGATATTGTTTCATCTACAATAAGTATGGTCATAAGGCTATCAACTGAATGTCAGAAATGAATAGAAGAAATTTTGTAAGTGGTAATTCTCTTGCTTCTCTAGTGGATGTTGTTCATATGGTTAGTCTAAATGATCAAATACTAAAGAATTGAAATAATAACAAGATGAAATGATCAACCAAAAGCCATATTCAATGAGATTCAATTACACAATACTAAATGAATCAATTCAAAGCAATTGAACCTAAGAAAGAAAGATAAAAGAGCGAAAGAGAAATAGCATGAAGAAGAGACACAGGGGTGATCTAATATTTCGAGGTTAGAGATGCTCATGAATATATATAAGTATAGTAATAGTATATAAATGAATTGTCATCAACCCCCTACTATATCAGACCATGTGAAGAATGCATGAGAAGAAAAAGTAAAAATTAAAAAAATTGGATCAACATAGAAGGGAAGCCTAAATGCCCCCAACACTTTGCATTGTCCCCAATTTGCTAAAATTCAAAACACATAACAAAGGAAGAATGATGATACAAATAGAAGATTTATGACAAAAAATCACTCATGTATCCAAGCATCAACAAGGGTGACAAGGGTCATCCAGGAACACAGCACAAGCATGGAGGAACACATCACAACACACACACATCTAATCTAACGATAAAGAAGAGGCCTCCCCTAACACTCATCGACCAAGAGGTCATCCGCTTCCCAATCTAGATCATTATAAGGGGAAGGAAGATGGGCTTGCAATGGTGGAATATTAAGGGGAGGAGCTTCCAACCCTCCTGCTATATAAGGGCTAAGGAAGAAGGCCCCGCAGGGTCTTCTCCACCAGGCTCTTGTGGAATGATTTCATGAAGATTGTTGACAAGACTGGAACTTTGTCTAGAGAGTTAAACATGCACTTTCTAGAAGTCCCATTTCGTACCTCAATGGATGAGGAGGAGGACGCTTGAGATTCACCACTTAGATCACTGAGTGACTCGGGAGTGGTGACAAACTCAAGGGAAGTCGAAACTTGCTCTATCACTAGTATGGAACAAGCTAGCATAGGACTGCCCTTTGGAGAAGATGGGCTCCTCTTACGCCTCCCATTTCTAGAAGTGACAACCTTTGCTTTCTACTTTGTCAAAAGATGTGAACTCCCCACAGACAAGGCAAGAGGCATGGAAGAGGAGGAGAAAACCGCGGTAGACACCACCAAGGTATTCAGCATGTCCACGAGTTTTGGGAATGGTGGGATGTTCAAAAGGGACATCAACAAGGGTGGCTCATCTGAGGGAGCGATAAACACCTGCACCTTTTTTGGGTCAGGCACACTCACACTCACAGCAGGAGATGGAAGCAAGACTGAACTCGATTGAATGGAGGCAGAGGGGAGGACAGAGGAGGATGCATCAGGAGGCCTTGAAGCAGGGCAGTGATCTCCTCTTCCTTTTTCTGCAAAGTGGCATGCTCAGCCACCAGAGCCTTTTGCCAATGCTTGCGCTCACGTGCAAGGTGGTTTCTACGACTCTTTGAGCTAGAGGTCGAGAGCTGCAAAGGGATAGTAGGCTCCTGCTTAGCTATATGGGTATCAATCACAACTATCTTCGGTAGAGGGATAGACTCCTAAATGGGAGTAGAAGGAAGAGGTTGAGAAACAATGGGGGGAGTCAACTCTAGCACCTTGGCAACAGGCCTCTTCCCATTCACTGCTTTAGGAGTAGAAGCGGTGGGAAGCCTCAGAGGCTGAGACATAGAGGATTCCCCGAGGCAACCCTTCTTTCTATCATACAGGTAGGGCCAAGGTCCAAGAGGCACAATAGGAAGATTTGATATCCTAATCTTAGCCTTGGCCAAGCAGGAACCATCATACTTCTCATGTAGAATCTAGGAGTAGACATCCAAAACTCTTCTTCAGAAAGAGGAGTAGAAGGGGCACCCTAAGGACAAGTAGGCCTTTCCTTTCCCTTTCGAGAAGAGGAGGCGGTTTGCTACTGCACTATTAGAAGGGTCATTTTTGGCTATCCCTTTCTTTCAGTCTTGTACTTCACATAGTTTCGGTAAAGTAGGTTTATTCTTGGGGGAAGCGAACCAAACAGGGTGGGCCAAAAATGACCCAACAAGTAGTCCCCATGGGACACCAACGGCTGGTATCAAGTGTCATGCACAACGTGCACAACACCTTTGTGGGAGAATTTCAAACACTTATGAATGACATAAGCGATTCCTTTCATGGAAGCTAGCCAAGGTATGCCTAACTTCACCTTGAACAAATCAGATTCTGGGATAACATCAAAAGTTGTGTTCATAGCCCTAGATCCAACTAGCACGAAAAGAGTTATTGAACCATACAACTTGAGAGAGAGGCCATCGTGCATACGAATGGTATATTTTTTTTGTTCATACTCCTCCATTTGTAATGAATTCAACCATAACGTGTCCTATGTGATAATATTCACTCGCCTCACGGGGTTGACTAAGATCCCCATCATAACATTCCCATTGAGGTGAGCAAGAATGTAAAGGGGAGAGGGATTTTTATTCAAGGGCATATCCTACGAGGTGAACATCATGTCCGGTGAACTAGTCACAAGCTACATGGAAGAGGTAACTGTGACCATGTTATCGTATGCAGAGGGTTGAGTGGTAGAATTGAAAGGATCAATAATTAAGTTAGTATAATGTGACAGAAACGGGTCCGTGTATATCTGCAACTCAAGTTATTTTCTTTTTCCACTAATTTATTTGTATTTTGTTTACTCCCATCGAGACGAATAGTACCATCCTCAATGTGGTCTTGTATCTCATGATGCAGGCACATACAATGTTCGATATCATGTATGTTGACTTGATAGTATTGACAAAATGCATTTGCATTGTACCAATTAGGGTAAGGTTCCTTGAGAGGTCAAGGGTTCTCCAAGATTATGATCTTATCCTTCAGCAACTTCTGCAAGATAGAAGAATAAGATTTTGCTAACTTTGTGAACTTTCTGTTGTGTCTGAGGCCATTATCATTTGTTGCGGATACTATATTGGCAACAACCTTACCTTTTCCCGAGATTGATAAAATAGATTTTCCTTTTGAACAGGGGCACGAGGATGATCCCCTAAACTAAACTAGCATCTATTGATATTCCTGTAATGTTGCACACAGATGCACGAAAGAAGGGTATTTCATAAGGGAAAACTTTTCTTGCCATGGTCTCTGCAAGTTACCTATGAACACCTTTTGCATGTCAGAATCGGGAAACGGGTACAAGATCTGTGAAAAGAGTGCTTGATATTGCACTATGAAATCAATTATCTTCTCATTATCCCCTTGCTTGCATTAGACAAGATCTGAAAAAGGTCATCTTTGGTCTGATGTTGGCTTGGAACTGTTGGAGAAACTGATTTACAAGCTGATCAAATGAGAAAATAGAATTGTCGGGTAAGGAACAGTACCACTCGAGTGTTGTATCCTTAAGAGATCGAGGAAATAATTTTTCCATCAACGCATCATGATGGAAGAAGTCTGTGCACATGGAATTAAAGGTGGGCACATGTGTTTGTGGGTTCCCTTTTCCACCATATTTCTCAAATTTGGGAATCTCCATTCCTTGTGGGAAGGGAGTACTTAGGATTGTTACCGACAATGCGCTATGTCAGAAAAAGGGTTGAAAGATAGGATGGGCCGAGGCCTGGGAGAGACTCGCCAACTGATTTTGCACACAACCCATATTCTAAAGCAGGGCATTCAAAATAGGGTCAGTAGATGACAATGGACTAGTGGAACCTCTAGAACCACTACCACCAAAACCACCTCCAGAGCCACCGCTATGACCACTGTCGGAGCCACCACCACCGATAGGGCCTTCACCAAAGCCATCTCCACTACTGAGACTGCCTCTATGGCCTCCACCACAACCACCTCCGCAAGTTTTTCCTCCACTACCAAAGCCACTGCCACTTATTCCACTTGAGCCTTTGCCACCAAGGGTAGTGGGAGGAGTGAAACTGAACCCAAGGGATGTTTTACTCACCTTGAGAGTGTGTGGCTCCTGAGGAGCATAAGAGATACTAATCGAGGGACCGGATTCAACCATGCATACAGATGTAGTGGGTATCGAGACACCTAGTTCTCTTTCATAGGCATCGAGCACTTCTCCTTGGGTGGTACCCAATCTAGGCCTATACGAATGAACATAGGCTTTGGTTAGATCAATGCATCCACGTAGAAATTCCATGCCTGTTCGATCTTTCCCTAGCAACTGTCTCACCTCGCTTGCGAGCCTAGCGACTCTCACCATGTTTGGTGCTTTCTCTAAGTGATGCACAAGGTCTAGCAACCTATTATATAATGCCATAAGGTTTTCCACAGGGATACACAATGCATCGTCCTCATCTACAAATGAAGCCATAGGGGATGCAGGAGTAGGCACACGAGTGGTCTCTTCTATGAAACCCATCTCATCAGCATAGTTTGTAGGAAAACCAATGGTAAATTAATTAGTTAAACCAATGGAGAAACTGGAGGTGAAACTAGAAGTTACCTTCGTCTTCTCCATTGGTAAGTGTCGAACACTTCTCCTAACAACATACCCAAAATTTGTGGACTGGGTTGTGATGCTCATAAACCTTCACAACACTTAAGGTTACGAAAACCACCAGGTGTGGGAAAAAAGTCTCAACAAAAGAAAATGGAAAGACGTTGTTCATGTTGGGTTCACCAAAAATGTAAGAGGGGGACCAACCACATCAAGGTTTTAGGTCATGGAGAGCCGAGAGCGGAGGGCTGCCCTAAATTACCTCACTCTAAAGGAAGGGGATCAAGAATGAAGAGCCCTATGAATTGCTTTTGTCACTCTTTAGACCCAAAGTTCAGGTTTAGGCTAGGTGAGTTGGTTTTTGGAGTCAGTACTATACCTCAGAAAACTCTCTATTCAAGGATGACAACATGGTTCTGGGATGACAGCACGGTGCATTGGCATCTCTCTGGCATGCTAGCGTTTGTACGACTAGAAAACACAAAATACAGTAAAAACTACCTAAGAACTTACCGATAGCCTAGCTAGTTGATTGTGATAGGAAAAACATAATGAGAAAGTACAAAAAGTAAAGACGAAGATGATAAAACAACTAAATAAGAGCTAGGGTGATGAAGATAATCTCACAAAAGCACCAGCTCACCAGCTAGCTCCATGCATACGTCCACCTACACACAAACAAGAAGGGGAAAATTGTTGGAGTTGTATATGGGTCTGCCTTAGTCAGACCCCCATTTTGGTGTTTCCACCTCCACAAATAGCCAAAAAGCAACGGAGTAGAATGTGGGATAAATGAAAGTAGAAAATAAAGATTGCAATGAACACTACAAAACAATACTATGCTAATCTATCAAATCACAAAGGAGAGGAGTGAAGTGTTACCACCTCCACCCAAAAGCTCACTAGCCAATGGAGGAGAATGCAAGGTATGGACTTGGAAAAGTCACTACAGCCGTAGTGGTGATGAAGGAAGGTCTCGCAAGACTCCAAGCCCACACTTCTATGGCTTACCTCACACTTGCAATGTGGAGTTGATGGAGCTTCAAATTTGTTGCAATGCTCATAATGGAGTGTGAGAATGTTGCTTGAGAGTGAAAAGAGAGATTGAATGTGTAGAGAGATGCCAAGAAGATTGAATGATAGTGAACATAATGAATTTGAAGGTAGAATGGGAAGGAATAAGCCATTTTCAGGTTGGTTGGTCGAAGAGGGACGTTACAATTTAGCCCCAATCGAGTGTGTAACGCCTTTGCCAACTTTAGAGGTAGGAATCTGTCAGGGACAACAGTGCGTCGCGTAGATGTCCACGTGTTGCGCATTTTTCCCTGACAAATATTCTCTCACCAACGCATAGGACAAATGCTAAGTGGATGGAAGGCAATTGGGTGATGTGTAATTTTTCCTTCGAATTTGATTTTCTAAGGTGAGGTTATGTGAAAGGGGAATTTGCTCAAGGGGTGCAAATTCGCTCCTATACAGATTTATTATGGAGGGGATGGACTGTTGGATTTATTATGGAGGGGATGAGATGCTTACACTTGAAATGGCACATGTAGATGCTTGATTCTACACATGATGCTTGTTTGCTAGGTTTTCATCATGGTACTTGTCCAAAGTGCCACTAAAGTGGTTTTCATTAGAGGGGGATTTTTCTCTTTACTATTTTCTTAATTTTTTATTTTTTGAAGGTTTGGATTATGTCGAACCACCTAGTGGTGTTGATATAGATCTTTTTGTTGTCATTATATGTCAATGGTATCCTTCCTAGAGGAGTTACTTTGCCAATATATAGGCACTTGTATGTAACCCCCAAGACCTTTTATCTTCTTTATCAATACCGAGTTAACCTCATCTAGATGCACCCATCACGATAGAATGCCCTTAGAGTCCTTATGATAAAGAGTTGTTATTGAGACATGATCAATGCGATATTTGGATATCATGAGTGTCGAAGTGAATGGTGGAATGTGATGAGGAATATGAGATGTAGATGGATTGGTCGACAGTTTGAAATCTTTTTGAGTCTCCAAACTTGGGATGATGAGAGATGATGTGTGGATATGGAGATTTGATTGGGACCAATTTCTTCATATACTTTGTATGTCACTCTTGAAGCTTCTTTTGCGTTGATGAAAATTTTTGATGGATGAAATTCCCTTTTTTAATTTTTCCCCATAGTTTCTTTAACTAATGGAGTTTGATAGGAATGATTTTCTTTATTTTGATTTGGCATCCATTTGAATTTTGCTTTTCCATTTTGATTTGTCGATTCCTTTGCTACAATGACAATCTTTTCTTTAACATAGCTTTTTTGCTTGTGGATTTAACCAATCCATAGACAACAAAAACACACAAAGCATAGTTTTAAAAAAATAATCAAAATGTAATCATTTTTTGTCTATGACAATGATACTTTAGGCTTTAAATCTCATGTCTCTATGAATAGTTTAGTAATTTTTTCATCCTTTTCCTGTTGAAATTTGTTTAGAAGAAACAAAGTCAAAGATCATTCAAGGTAGGATAACCAATATCTTAATAAAATATTTTTATTCTTATCTTTATTTTTTGTAAGATATAAATAAAATGAAATGAAAAATAAAATAAAAATAATAGCAATATAATGCTTAACAGGATGATTACTTGGGGTTGTGCCCCTCTTTTTCTAGGCTCATTGCCATGTGGTGGCATTGCCACTTCAGAGGTCGTCACCTAGGTTGTGGGGCTCCCAGGATTCCCCATGCCACCATGTACAGATTTTTTTTTTTAAATAAATAAATTTGGCATTCCATTCTTTGAAAAAATAACTCAGTACTGCCCCTTTCCTCCCATTCCAATCGGAAATATTGGCATGGGTCTAAAAAAGAATAAGGTAGGAAATTAAAATAAAAGAAGATAAACGCAAGGATATATTAGTAGGAAAAACACAAAGGAAAAAATATGTGTAGAAAACAAAAGAAGGATTTCGTATTCGCCCTACACTAAAACACGAACAAGTTTGGTAGATTTGTTTCGGAAAACCTCCTCCAAACTTGCTATGGTGGCTCTACTGTTTAGGGGGACTCGTCAAGCACCGCCACTTTTCCTTACCCTTGCATTTTAGATTTCAAACGCCTCCATACCTACTGCATGTAGGGTTAGGGTCACCACCATATTCCTTTTCCTTCAAACTTCTCCTTCAACCGACTAAAAATAATGCATGGTATTCATTTCATGTCTTAAACGCTAGGTTTAGGGTTCTCATAAGTTTTAGAGTTTTCTTCTCTTGATTGGGATTTTAAAATGATTTAACACTTCTTTAAGTTCAGGTGCTTTCAAGACGATTTTTACGAGGATAAATAAAATCTAATGAAAGTTCGAAACCTATTTTTTGCGCTCCATCTAAGAATTGCGTGAAAAAATAATCTAAAAAGCGAGCTAGGATTACTTAATACCACTTAGAAAAATAAGAAAGAGAGAGTTAAAAGAGTATTCGAAATAGGATTCTTATTTATATATTAAAAATTTCTTTTATTAAAGAGTTATTTTAAAAGATAATTATTCATAATTCTTTTAGAAATTTTAGTGGGGATAAGTCTTTGTTAATTTTTTTTAAATAAAATTAAGAATTGATTTAGTCTTATTAAAAAAAATTCTTATTTTTAAAAGGAGGGAAATATTAAATTTTATTAAAATTTATAATGCCAAGTGTATATATGAATATGTAAAATTTTATATAAGTAGAATAAGATCATATTTCATAATGGAGAAAATCTTATGAAGACATAATCATCAAATATTCTTATAATTTCCCTTAAGTCAGTACATGAGTATCGAATTGGAGAAATGGATCCTACATTTTTCCTTATTTCATAAATCAAGATATGGATTACTTTAGTTGTTTTGGTAATTAAGCGTCTACAAGATGTTGATGATAACTATAGAAATTTCAAATATGATATATTTAAAAGAAGGTTTTAATTAATTATTTTAGTAAGGTTAACTCTTTAACTTTGAAGCAATTTTAAAATGACAAATTTTAGTTTTCAGATACTTAGACTAAATATATATTGACTATTCAACTAATGTTGCTAAATTGCATAAGTCTTTTGTATACTTCTAGGTCTTGCCCAGAGGGGACTAGATTGCTTTCTCTCCACATATAATTCCCTTTAGAGGGATTTATCCTAGACAATATTCCCTTGAGGTTCCTTACATAGGTTGCCTAACCCTATAGTAGATCAATCTCCTTTGTAGGGTGTGCTAGAGGGAGCTTCGTCACACCCAATTTCGTTTTCCGCTAACCCCACCTTTTGGGGTGGCATGATGGTAGTGATGTTGCATGCACAATATCACTAGGTGTGCATGATAAAATGTCATGACATCATGACACATGAATAATTTTTGGCTTTTTATGTCAGAATAAAAAGAAAGGATTCATGTTATGTCCATGAGTAAAAATTGCGAGCATAAAATTAATAGTAACTAGGATTAGATCAATATTTATGATTCAATTGATGGGTCATCTATAGGGTGTTGAGTCTCACTTACCTTAGAATCATCTAATCTAGACACCTGATTAACTGTATTTGGATTTTTCCTAGAATTTTAAACTTGGATGGACCTTAGACTTAGTCCCTAACTCCTAAGATCTTTTTCCTTTTTCTTAAGGATCTAGCTCCATTCCAGATTATTTGTTGGCTCATATTTTGGCATTAGGTGTTCTTGTCATCCTCACTCAAGATCATTGGGTATCTTCTACATGTCTCTTACCTATTTTGATTCATGAGGGTGTTGTTACTTATGTGAGCTTGTTGTCTTAATGACAAGCGATGTTGCATCAAGGTGCTTGTCTATGATTGAGTTGTAAAAAAAACATTATTCATTTTTATTTCATTTTTTTGGGTACTACATTTGGTATCAGAGCATCCAAGTTGCAACACTGGGAACTCTAGGAATCAAATGGGTCTTAGTAGCTACATATGTTTGGGTGATCCCACAATACTAGTTTACAATTTTTGGCCAAACTGGACACTGAACTAATTTTTTCTAACTAAATCTTCACTTTCGAGCACCTATAGCGGCTAAACCGTGAGGAATTTGAAGATGATGCAAACTAGTGATTTGTGAAATTTTGTCTATAGATTCTAAATATATTTTTTTCAAAAATTTTGGAATCAAATTGCACTTTTTTTTCCATCTCCTTTGAAAACTAGTTTTTTTAGTAAACACCATTTTTAAAGAGTGATGCTCACCGTATATAACATAACCTTTTTTTCCATAAAATTCTATTTTTTTAATTTAGATTTGGAACTACGATATATAGCACTTTCATTTGGTTTCATAGTGTTTTATTTAATATTTTTTTCTTAATCAAGTTTCGAAGTCAAACCAATTACAATTCAGACATAGGCAGACTGCATACAACATAACTTTTTTTGTATGTATTGAAATTCATATTTTTTTTGTTGGATCAAGGACGTCAATATCTAGTGCACTAATATTTTTCAAATTTTTTTTTGATAATCTGCTATTTTTTCACATGTGCAGAACAAAGAGCTTGATTTTCGATGAAAAACCTACATTCACAAGAAATAAAAAATAAATATAATAATTAAATTAAATTTATTTAAAATTATACTTTGTGGGAAGCTTATAATAAGGACTACATACTTACAAAAAATAAATTTTAAATGAATTCATTTGATCCCCCAAAAGGTAAATCAAAAGTGGTTTTTTATCAGCATTTTGACAGGTGTAAAGGAGAATTCATTATAGGTATGGTTTAAAACTAGCAGGGTTCTATCTAAGGGGGTTTGATCTAAAATGGTTTGATCAAACCCTCTTCAATTGGAATCCTTTAAATGGAACTTTTCAAGGCTTAAATCATTGTATTTTCTAAAAAATATGTGATTTCAGCAAAAATTAGGATCTCTCAAAAATTGTAAACCAATATTGTGGGACCACCTATTGGTGTCATGCAAGTTAGTGTATGACAATTATTTTAGATTATGAAAAGAAATTAAATGAATAACTTAATTATGTTATGATTTATAGGGTTGAGCTTAATTTAATACAAGTATTACACTTTCACTTAACTTGTAAGGATAAGCTAGAGTCAAAGTTAGTATTGCTAAATAGTCCCCTTGAGCATCTAAATCACAATGACTAACTTGTTGGATGTGACCCCTTCTCATTAACCTAAAATATTATTAAATCATACAACTTTTAACCTTAAATGGGTAGATAATATTTCTTTGAAACATGTCAATCGACAAGTATGTGTTTGGCTCATAGAATGGTAACACAATATAACATAGCTTATGAAAGGAGCACCACCATTTGTTCTTTTGTATGATTGTAAATATTAATTCATGAATCATGCATGTTTAGAAAAGTGACGAGATTAACTAAGGAAACACTAGTGCAAATAATGAATGTTATTGTACAACATCTTTCTATATACCTCCCAATAACCTTGAGACCTAAGGGAGCATAATCATTGAATATAGAGAGTAAATATCATCTAGAGATCTTGGTTGGCTAAAGAAACCCTATCCCAACTCCATAACAAGAATAAAGTGTATGCTTATCAAGTGTAAGCCACCAAAATATCCTCCCTAAACCTATTTGGAGTCTTATTAAAATTAAGAATACCAACTATTAAAGTATAAATTATTTGATCCCATTGTAAAGTTATAAGTAGAACTTGGTAATAAGACAAGAATTAAACATGTATTTAACCCTTAGACACTTTAAAATCCTTGTCTTGCAAGTTCCTTCTACACCTTAAATCATGATCAAACATAGATGCTATTTAGGTGTGTTTCCCTTGAAGGAGATTAAAATGTTAGATATCATACATTATAGTTGGTAGGTTAATTGCTAAATAATGAAGCTAATGAATGAGAAAACCCTTTTCCCCTTTATCATCAAAAGAAAATAAATAAATTTAAACAAGTGTGCACTGTTCCACTATGGTCAAAATAATAGAAGCTAAAGGATTGCTCAAAACATAGTAAGTGAAGAATTATTCTTGGGGATTTGAAGGTACATTTGCATCTATCATATTGCTTTAAATATAGAAACAAGGTTTATAGATCATATCTTTTTGGAAAACTAAAACTAAAGGTTTGTGTAAGAGTTGGTAGGGATAAACTAAGAAAATTACGTAGTAATAACCCAATTAAAATAGAAAGAAAACATCTTCCTTACCACTAATTGAAACATGAAGAGACCTCTTTTGAAGAGAAAATAGTTAATTTTAGGTGTGGTTAGGATTGAACATTGCTAGAACATTTTATTCACACATATGTTTCTTAGAAATTGGGGAATCATTAGTGCATAGATATGAAGGAGAAATTATTATTTATACAGTTGTTAACTTTTGTAAATATATATCATGTCCATAAGCTATGAAGAACATCTATAAAATAAAGTATTTAAATATTTAATTTTTGGAATGAGTAATGGAATATGTTCAAACTGTGTTGAATTTAGTAATTGAGACTATAAAATAGGAGCAATAAAATAGACATGTCAATTTCAACTAATGATGTGTATTATTAATTTATTGATTAAGTAAAGTTTGTAAACAAGAATTATGTGGAAAAAACCGTGTAAACATTCAATTTTCTTAGGGAATTTTTACTTTTTATGTTATGTTATTATGTTTTTTAGGAGAAAATTGGGTATATATGTATGAGTGATTACAAAATTTATGATGATTCAATTTTAAAATGTTGAAATATATAATTGTAAAAGATTGTATTGGATGAATTATTGGAAAATTTTGCATTAAATTATATCTTCCTTACATTGTAATGCTTCTTTTATTTAAATTAAAATGTTGATATTCCATCTTCAAGTAGGAACTTCATTGCACCATGAAACTTGGAACCTTGTGAACATAGTCATGCTAGAAAGAGAGAGAAATTATGATGGTTATAGAAAACACAATTATCCTCTATAGATGTAATTTAAATTGACATTAGAAAGTGAAAATGAGTATCCCTAGTGAAATTGAGATGTGGTTGGGAATGTGATATCTAATGTAAGCTAAAAAAAATTAAGTTGAGATCTAACTGATAGTTAAAGCTATGATTAGCTATGTATAATTTTTTTTAAAATGCAATGGATAAATTTAGAGAACCCCTATTGAGTGAATGAAATATGTGTATTTTAATTTTGTGATAGGATTTAGTGAACATCAAAGAATGTATTGTATTTTGGAATGTAGAAAGACTAGTAAACTTTGTGTTGTGCCTCAAGTGTGTGATACATGGTATCTAACTTGGGATAAGGGTGATGTGCCCACGTCAAGTACAATCTACTTATGTATAACCTTCGTGACATTCATGTGTGTTTTAATGTCAAAATGTTAAAGTTGGAATGGTTGTATTTCTATTGATAGGATATTTTGGTCATATGTTATTTTATGTTGTTGTTGAACTCTCTTAGTGTTGGCCCCTTCCTTTGGAAGAGGGCCCACTAATGTAACCAGGGGTAGAGGGACATAGGTCCATCTATTGGGAAATTATGAGTTTTTGGATGTTGTCCCTAATTCAGATAAAAGGACCTATGTCGAAATGTTGCAATTTTCCATGGATGTTGACCATGATCTACTCTCTCACACATAGAGCCACACTTGTTGGTTCATAGTACAAATCTAACCTTTTATGTTGGTACCCTATCAGGTTGAGGATGATCTATACTGTGCCTTGGTTTGGATTTACTCCTACTCACAGTTTGGTTAGTATTGGTACTTCAAGGGTATGAAATTTAAGCCAATTTTTCAGACTTTTGGATATTTGAAAGCATCAAAAGATAGTTAATAAGTATATGGGTAAACTTGTATTAGCTATAGATTATGAGGAAAAATTTGGAAATAAATTCTATCAAGTTAAACCATGAGTTAAATAGATTAGAATTATAGGAACATCCTTGGCTTACCAATCAATTGCACCAAAAAAAACTTATGTTAAGAGGTACAAGAAAGTAATATTATGACAGAGATAATGAAACATGAAAATAACAGTGACAACTTGGCAGCAAGTAGTAGTGGATAGTATGTTATACGAGGTATAGACTATGGACAATAAGATAATAACAAGTAACTTACATATGGGATATTTCATAGCAGAATATTTATGGATTGGTTATTTAGAAAGTCCTGGGTTGTGTGGGACTATGCTTGTTATTCAGGATATGGTTATTATATTGTTATTATGTGGTTTGAGACCACCATGATTATGCATGCTACTATATATATTATGTGGTTTTAGACCACTATTCCCCTCCTCCCCTTGGGTGGCTTTAGCAAAGCCACATAGTGCATGTGGTGTGCAATTTTGTGAAAATGTGATTTATTGCTATTTTATTTATAATTGATGATTTATTTTTATTATTTTAAGCCAAGAGTATTGAATTTTAACTTTAGGCTACTTAGCCATTTTAGTTTCACTTGTTCCTCTTTTCCTCAAGGACTTACTTGATGGTTTCTTCTTAATTAAAATAATGCATCATTGTTCATCTTGAATGTTGAATTCTACATTTTTTTGTATGAAATTTTATCATGATTTTGGTTTATGTAAGAAATTTGAAGTCTTCTTATGATTTACAACTGTTGGATTATATGTTGTAATGTGATCTATGTAAACTACCATATCTAGGAGGGATCCTTGGTAGGTCGTATAGGGGAGTAGATGGCATGGGGAATCTTATTGTGAGGATGGGAATTGTAAATGGAACCGATATATATGGAACTATCATAATCCATTTCTCCCTATTTTTCTATGTGAGTGATTTCTTGTGTACCTTCTCTTTGGAGGCTAAACCCCTTAGACAAAATAATGGGAAGGTACTAGGAAATGTATGGACTGGTCCTTGGGAAGGGCCTCGAGACCATTTTTCCTATTATGATTATGATATTATGGAATGTGGCTTTGTTGGGTACATGGTTATATGATGATATGGTACATAGTGATGGCACATCAACTCTACATTTACTCAATGTTTCAGGCTACATAATATATAGTAATATGATGATGTAGACTATTCATGGGCACTCAACATAGTTCATCCTCATAAATCTCGTTGTGTGAGCCTTGTGATGTGAACCTTGTGGAGTAAATTGTCAAATATGTGTTACAACAAGTATATGTGATGTTGGGTAATTATGTACTAAGTGATAGAGATGTGTATAAGTGAGATGATGTTAATTATTCTATGATGAGTTATTGTGAACTATAATTTAATTTGATGTTTTAGTTGAAAAATAACATTATATGTTAACTATTGATGATAAGATTATTGACTTACACTATATTGATGTGGGTCTTATGTACATGTGTGTGACTTTACTTTAGAATTTAAGTGATTTTTTGAATGGTGTGAACATATTGTGTTGAGAGTTGTATGGGAACTATAGTCTATGGTATGACCTTTCCCTTATAATACTTGGTTGTTAACATTGTGAAGGAAACTATTTAAGCTACACTTCAATTTTTATACTCTAATTATCTTCAGGAATATAACAAATAAGTCTTGACATAGTCAACAATTTATGTGCATGATTATATTAGTATTATATTTCCTAAACCTTATAGAATTACAAGAGGAATTATACTCTAAGTGGAGGGGAATGTAAGTCCCCACCTTTTGTGAAATGATTATAGCCCAATGTTCCCTTGGTAAGTTTCATTACTAATAGTTAGTCAAGTTAACTAATGATTTATGTAACCTTGATCTAATATGAAACCCATGGTGTATATTCACATAGTACAAATGGATATTATTGTGTGGGCCATGTGAATGGAATATTAACCATGTCAATACACTCAACCAATGTTTTTATGTATAAACTCAACTATAGAAAAAATCACTCAATAGAATTTTTGGTACCATAATTTTATATCATGTGATTTTATCTTGTATAGAGATAGAAAGATTTGTAAGTCTTGTTAGTATGCCTTGTTGGAACTAGAAGCACATGATGTTACTATAATGTGTAAGATAGTATGATTAGTAAGTTTTACATGTCATTGAGAAATATAAACCCCGAGTTAATCATCACTTCCTCTATTTTTGTGATTTCTTACCCTGTTGGGGTTGGAAAGAAAATGAATTGGTGATTATGTTGTTATATTCTCATTGTAATAATGATAAACCAACCTTATCTTCATATAAAAAATGTTATCATGGTAGATATTCCTTAAAATTCTCAAGTTACTATTTAGATGTTAACTTCTATGCATTAATGTTGTAATCTGGAAGTTCCTATATAATAACTTACTAGCGGTAGAAATTTAATTTAGTATAAAAGTCGCTCAATATGAAAAGGGTATATATTTAGGATACTGTAAATAAAGGAAGTATAATGTGCATCATCACTATTTAAATAATATTAATTTCATTTATATCAATGCTAATTGACTGTGCGACAAAAATAAATAAAAGTGCAATTGACAAGCAAATGCTAATTTGTATTCGTGAATGATTTTAGAATGTGAGTGTTAGGTTAGCTAGACATGTTGAAATGCAATAATCATGGTTATAAATTTTAAAGAGATAGAATTGTAAATGAGGAATATTGAGTGGTAAGATTTGTTTTATTCCATCATTCAAGATCAGACTATGATCATTCCAAAGACACACAACAAAGCATGTTCAAGGTGTGTAAATTTAATTATTATTAGTTGGTAATGTAATTTTGAATCTCATTGGATTATTTCTATCATGATGCACTATTAGTTATTAATTAATTGATAATGTGATTTTGAATATTTCATTGGATTATTTCTGTCATGATGCACAATAAGTTATTAATTAGTTGATAATGTAATTTTGAATATCTCATTTCATTGTTTCTATCATGATGCACTAATAATTACACTAAGTTGTGTAGATATAGAAAAGAGCCAATGAAGAACAAGAGATTCGTTAGGACCCTAATTATCTTTAACTCACATTGTGGGGTAATGTTTTGTGTTATGTGAACATTCAAGTAATTGTTATTTTGTATGTGACTTAAGTGATTGTGATATCAAAATTTTATTGATAAGTGAAGTTGTTGAAATATATTTTGAGTGTCTTGAATGGTGTAAAAAAAATGTGTAACCCATGGGCAACTTGGTAGCCATTTTTAGGAAGTGAAAACTTGAGTTATTAGGTAATTTTAGAGACCCCAACCCAAGTTTCTAGGGTTAGGGCATGGGAGAAGGAGGTTAAAAGGGAGTTTGAGTTCTATTTGGGGGAGATTTTTTTCATTTTTTTCTTCTTGGTTGAATGGTTTGGAAAAGAGGGAGACTATCTTACCGGTTGGTTGAATAGAAGGAAGAAAATGGTATTGATTCTTGGAATCATTTTAATCTTGGGAGGTAAGTTATTGGTGCTTTAATCCATTATTTGTGAAGCCACTGAGTTGATCTTGTTGTAGTTCTTGTGCTGAGACATAAATATGAAAGTTCCCTCAGTAAAATGTGTATCTTTTGGGATATGGGTTTACTGCTTGTTATGCGAGTCCACTTGTGTGTGTGGCTAGATTTTTTTTATGTTGTCTATGTGAACTTGTTTTGGGTCTTAAAGTTTCTTTTGGCTCGAGGGTATGGTGAGAGCTCTCATAGCTCGACAACCCATTAAGGTTGGGTGGAGAGCATTTCTCCATTGTTGGCTTGGCCAACAACAAGGAGGCATAACAATTGAAAGTCTTATCTTCCTACTTGGTGACAACCTAAATGGTTGATGGAGCCCATGTGTGAAGAAAATTAAACTTTACCCTATCAAATGGATGTTGTAGGTTGCTTAGATATAAAATAAGTTTTTATATTATGCTGGAGAAAATTGGTAAATTTCAGAAAAAGTGAAACCCGAATATCACCGTTGAAATAAGTTTGTAATAAAAAAATTGGTGAATTTATTGATTTGCCTACTTAGGCTTGTACATTTGGAAAGCAGTAATTTCTTCCTAGTTCTTGAGAAATTTTCTAAAATAAAATAAAAATTGAACCAATCCATAGACAATAGAAACTTATAGAGCATAGTTTTAAAAAAATCGAAATTTAATCATTTTTTGTCTATGATAATGATACTTGAAGCTTTAAATCTCATGTATTTGTGAATAGCTCAGTAATTTTTTCATCCTTTTCTTGTTAATCCATTTAGAAGAAATAACATCAAAGATCATTTGAGGCAAGATAATTGATATCTTAATAAAAGTATTTTATTCTTATCTTTATTTTTTTGTAGGATATAAATAAAATAAAATAAAATAGCAATATAATGCTTAATAGGTTGATTACTTGGGGTTGTGCCCCTTTTTTTTGGGCTCGTGTCCCTATGGTGTGTCGCCACTTTAGAAGTCATGGCTTGGGTTATGGGGATTCCAGGATTCCCCACACCACCATGTATAGAAGGTTTTTTTTTAAATAAATACATTTGGCATTCCATTCTTTGAAAAAAAAACTCAGTATTGCCCCTTTCCTCCCATTCCAATAAAAAATATTGGCATGGGTCTAAAAAAGAATAAGGTAGGATATTAAAATAAAAAAGATAAATGCAAGGATATATTAGCAAGAAAAAAACAGAGGAAAATATCTGTGTAGAAAACAAAAGAACGATTTCCTATTCACCCTGCACTAAAACACAAGCAATTTTGGTAGATCTACGTTAGAACACCTCCTCCAAACCTACTATGGCAGCTCTACTATCTAGGGAAATGCATTAGGTGCCACCACTTTTCCTTACCCTTGCATTTTGTATTTCAGATGCCTCCATACCTATTGAGGCATCATTGCAAGTAGCATGTAGGGTTAGGGTCACCACCATATTCCTTTTCCTTCAAACTTCTCCTTCGATATGCTAAAAATAATGCATGGTATTTATTTCATGTCTTAAACGCTAGGTTTAGGGTTCTCATAAGTTCTAGAGTTATCTTATTCTCTTGATTGGGATTTTAAAAAGATTTAACACTTCTTTAATTTCATGTGCTTTCAAGACAATTTTTAGAAGGATAAATAAAATCTAATGAAAAATCTAAAAAAAAAATTGTGCTCCATCTAGGAACCACGTGAAAAAATAATCTAAAAAGTGAGCTAGGATTACTAAATACCACTTAGAAAAATAGGAGATTTATGTTTCAGGAATGAAGGTGTTGTCATTAATGTCATGGATGCAGGTTATTGGTTGTATATGTCAAGGATATTGAGAAAATTGTAATGAAGAAAGGTTGCAGGTGTTTAGTGGTTGCTCTGATTTTTACTTTGGTATTTGTTCCTATGTTTTAGTGGTTTAGATATGTTGATCATGGTTGTTAGAAGCTGCTATATATATATTTTGGGCTTTTGATTCATTGAACAGTGCGAGTTATGTTCACCAGTTGTGAACTATGGTTTTCTATGTATCTAGCTGAGGTCCGGGAGAAATGTTGTTGGTCCGGATTTCTTTTTGGTTCAGTCTTATGACTTGTGGTTCTAGAGTTAATATTTTATGATCGTGTTGAAGATAATTTTGGTATTTGGAAGGATTGCATTGTGTTAAGGGTTGTGTGTGCATAATTGTTCTATGTGTTTTACATTGGTTTGGTCGACCTTGTGTTAAAAACTACTTTCGAAGTTAATGAAGCGTGTCAGGACTTATTTGGATCCTCATCAAGCATGTGTCTAGGTCACCCTCATTCTAATTCCACCTTAGGATGTTTTTATGCTGACCTAATTTGAATTTAATGATGGATGGCCGACTTTGGACATGTTTCAAAGTTGAAGATGGTATAAATACAGGATGAGCTATTGATGGAAGTGAATTACAAAGAGATAGTGAAAAGATATAGATCAAGATTGATGTGAGTTTGGAAGACCAATGCGAAGTCTAATTGCTGATTTTTTGGATGTAGTGAGATGAAGGTGTACTCTATCATTCATGCATGTTTAAAAGTAGTTGAGAAAATCAAGGTGGAAATATCTGTTACATTGAGATTGTCTTCTATCTGTAACATATCTCTTCTATATTCTTTGTAACTATGTGGTAGTGAGCCCTCCAGGTGGTTAACCTTTGTTGGATACTGAGTCCTGATCTGGACAGTAAGTCCTTGTTTTGGCAGTGAGCCTTTTGTAATCGGTTTTGATATTCTCTATAGTGTGATATAATCCTCACCATGGTTTTTCCCTTATTGGATTTTCCACATAAATCCGGTGTTACTGTGTATATGTGATGCTTTTTCAATTTATACCTTTGCATTGAATGTTTAATCATTTAGCAAAGTAATGATTTGTGATTGATCTAATCTCCGGTGAAAGATTTAAAGGTTAAATTTTGTTACAATTGATTCATCCCTCCCTCTCAGTTGTATTTTTCAACAATTGGTATCAAAGCTTGGTTCCTTGGAGAAGAGCTTAACTGCTTAAGGAAGGTCTGGGATGGCTGGAAAAGTTACTTATGAGTATCCAACATTTGATGGAACTAATTTTGCTATCTGGAAAATACTAATGGAATAATATCTGGAGTATTTTGGATATGATGTGGAGAAAGCTTACAAGACTCCTTACAATCTTGCTAATGTTCTAAGTATAGCTGATGAGATCAAGGAACATGAAGCAAACAATAAGGAAAAGTTCATTTTGAAGAATAGTTTTGTACATTTCGAGTTGATTAAAGTTCAAAAACTAAAGACTACTAAAGAGGTCTAGGATACTTTAGAAAAGGCGCATGAAGGAGATGAAAGGGTAAAAGAAGCAAAGTTGTAGAATTTGGAAACATAGTTTGAGCTCATGCATATGACTAAAGATGAGAATGTTAAATCCTATGTACAGAGATTGGGTGAGCTAGTAGCTAGAATGCGATGACTTGGTGCTACAATAGATGAATCTGGGATTGTAAAGAAGATTCTTAGAACTCTTCCTGATGCATACAGTGAAAAGGTATGTGCTATTAAAGAACATATATACTACAAGACTTACACTAAAGATCAATTATTGGGAACTTTGACATCTTATGAGATGAGAAAGTTGAACTTGAGAAATGGATTCAAATTAGAAACTACTTTTAAGGCTACAAAAGCTAAAGATCTTGATGAAGAAAATATTGATGAAGTAGAAGCTAACTTTGTGAGAATGGTGAAGAAAGTATCTAGTTTAAGTATGAAGGTAAGTTACCCTTTAAATGCTTTAGTTGTGGAGGCATAGGTCATTATGCTTTGAGGTGTCTGAAAAGAGATAAGAGGAATAAACAAAGATATGAGAAAGAAAATAAAGGTAAAAAGATCAATAGAGCATATTATGTGAATGACGATGCTAGTATATTTCATGAGGAATCTAATTATAGAGATCGCGATGACAATGAATGCTTGTTAATGGCTATAAAAGATGAACCTACTTCTCCTAATTCTAAAAAACAAGTGAAGAAATTCCCTCCGGAGAAGGAGAAAAGTGAAGGTACTGTAATCTCTTCCCTACATGGTAAACAAGAAAAAAACTATTGGGTTGTTGATAGTGGTTGTTCACATAACATGAACGGTGATAAGAGTAAGTTTTTTAAACTTGAAAAATATGATGGAGGCTTAGTTATGTTTGGAGATGACACTGGTGCTCAGATTTGTGGGATATGTTCAATAAGTTTTGATGGAAAGCATAATACTGATGATATTTACTATGTTAAAGGCTTAAGGAATAATATTTTGAGTGTTGGAAAGATGTGCAATAAAGGATATAATCTTGTATTTAAGGATGAAAGATGTGAAATCAGGAAAGACTCTAAAACAGTGATTGCAATAGGAAAGAAATTTGCAGGAAATATATATCAACTTAAGGGTGTTGATGGACGATGCTTTATGAATCAAATTAATGATAGTTGGTTATGGCATTGGAGAATGTGTCATATGAATTTTGATAACTTGGAAAGGATTAGTGTATTTCAGGTCATGAGAGATTTACCAAGGATTACAGAGCTTTTTAATGCTATTTGCAGGAATTGTTAGTTTGGAAAGCAAGCAAGAAATCATTTTAGATCAAAGGAACAATCTACTACTGGACTACTAAATTTAATTCATACAGATCTTTGTGGTCCTACAAGAGTGAGAAGTCTACAAGGTGAAAGGTACTTTATGCTTTTGATTGATGACTACTCTAGGTATACATGGGTTACATTTCTTAGAGAAAATTCAGATGCATTAGATAGATTCAAGACATTCAATGCTATGGTTGAGAATGAAGTAAGTTTAAGGATAAAATTCTTAAGGTATGGTAGAGGTGGTGAATTCACCTCCCATGAGTTTAATATGTTTTGTGAAGTTCATGGAATAAAAAGATAGTTATTTTCTCTGAGAACTCCTCAACAGAATGGAGTTGTTGAAAGGAAGAACCAAAATATTCAAGAAGCTACTAGATCAATGATTATTGAGGTTGGTCTACTAGAAGTTTACTGGCAAGAAGCTATTCACACTGTTTTTATGTATTCAATTGAACTCAAGCAAGATTGAATAATACAAAGACCCCCTTATGAGCTATGGTGTGGAAGAATTCCTACTGTTAAGTATTTTAAGGTATTTGCAAGCAAATATTATATCAGAAGGGATGAAGAAAATTTATGGAAGTTCAATGCTAGAAATGATGAAGGTATTTTTCTTGGATATTCTACTAAAAGAAAAGCTTACAAATTTTTTAATAAAAGATTAAGAAAGATTGTAGAAAGCATAAATGTCAAGGTTGATGAAGCAATGAAGAATTCAATTAATGTTGATGGATATGCATCTGATGAACTTGATTGCGTAAGGATTGAAGAAGTTGTGGAAGAATGGGAGAAGGATGAGAAAGAGATGTAGAATGAAGAAGAAGAAGCTCCAATGGTGTCCCCTAAGACACCTAAGTATGTGTAGAAAAACTATTCAAAAAATCAAATCATTGGAGACAAGACAAAAGGAGTATTAACAAGAAGCAAAGTTGTTGGTGGTGAGATAAATCTTTGTTTAATTTATGAGATTGAACCAAAGACTGTAAGTGAAGCATGTAAATATGAGCATTGGATGGAAGCTATGAAAGATCAACTTATGCATATTGAAAAGAATCAAACTTGGGAATTGGTCCCAAGATTGGCAGATAAAAACATTATTGGATCAAAGTGGGTATTGAGAAACAAGTTGAATGAGAATGGAGAAGTGGTCAGAAATAAAGCAAGGCTTGTGTGTAAAGGCTACTCACAAGTAGAAGGCATAGATTTTCAAGAGACTTTTTCTCCGGTGGAAAGAAAAGAAGCTATTAGGATGTTCCTAGCATTTTTTGCTCATAAATATTTCAAGGTCTATCAAATGGATGTCAAGTCTACATTTTTGAATGGTGAACTAGAAGAAGAGGTCTACATAGAAAAACCAAAAGGATTTCAGTTGTCAGATCAATTGGATATGGTCTACATATTGAACAAATATTTATATGGATTGAGGCAAGCTCCTAGAGCTTGGTATGCAAGGTTAGATAGGTATTTGATTCAACAAAGTTTCAACAAAGGTATGATAGATAGTAATCTATATTTTAAAATTGAAAATGACAAAATCTTGATTGTGGTTGTATATGTTAATGACATTATTTTTGGAGGAAATGAAACTATGTGTAAGATGTTTGCGAAAGAAATGCATAAATAATTTGAAGTGTTTATGTTTGGAGAGATGAATTTATTTCTTGGGCTACAAATTAATCAAAGAAAGAAATGGATTTTTATTTCACAGTCTAAGTATGTGAAAGAGATGTTGAAGAAGTTTGGGATGGATGGTTCCAAACCGGTATGTAAAGATGATGATTCACCTAAGGCTGATAAGAGAAAATATAGATCTATGATTGGTGGACTATTGTATTTGACTGCTACTAGACAAGATAGTATGCATGTTGTTTGTCTCATGGCTAGATTTCAAGAAGATCCTAAGGAAACACATGTTAAAAGAAAATTTAGATATTTGAATGGCACTCTGGATTATGGCTTATGGTATCCTAGGGATAGTAACTTTACACTAAGTTCTTATATAGATGCAAATTGGGTTGGATGTGTAGATGAAAAAAAAAGTACAAGTGGAGGTGCATTATTTCTTGGTTGCATATTGGTTGCATGGTTTTGTAAAATGCAAGATTCAGTTTCCTTCTCTACTACTAAAGCTGAGTATATTATTGTTGCATCTTGTTGTACACAAGTTTTATGGATGAAATAGACATTGAAAGATATTAAAGTAGTGTATGATGATCCTATTTATATATTTTGTGATAATACAACTGCAATTAGCATTTCAAAGAATCCAGTGATGCACTCGAGGACAAAGCATATATCTATTAGGTATCACTTATTGAGAGAGAAGGTTATGGAGATTAAAGTAAAGCTTGAGTATATACTTATGAAGGATCAAATTGGTGATATATTTACAAAGGCTCTTCCTAAAGATACTTTTGAGTATCTCTGGGAGAAGTTAGGGGTCATTTACCCTCCTTTCTTGAACTAGACGCATATGGAGATACATTATTCTAGTGGGTGTATGGATCTATCTTTCTTTTGGACTGATGTTTTGGTGGCTACCTCTCAGGGGGAGCAGGTAGTGTCATGTGTTGTCATTGAAAGAGTATTTTGTGCTTAATGTCAAAGTGGAAATCAATGTAAAACATCTTTTTCCTTTTCCATTGATGTCAAAGGGGGAGATGAGAGACGAGAGATGAGGAAGATGTGAAAAAAAATATTATCTACTAAGGGGGAGAAACAAAAAGTAAAAAGTGTTCAGAGCTAGAGTGTTGTCTTTGATGGTTTTTCACATCATGTGTTTCCATCAATGACAAAGAGGGAGATTGTTGCAAGAATCAAGGTGTTGTCATTGATGTCAACTAGTCAATTGATTATCAATTGGTTTTTGTTATCATTAATTTCATGGATGTAGGTTATTGGTCGTATATGTCGATGATATTGAGAAAATTGTAATGAAGAAAGGTTGCAGGTGTTCAGTGGTTGCTCTCGGTTTTTCTCCAAGATTTGCTCCTATGTTTGTGTGATTTAGATATGTTGATCATGGTTGTTGGAAGCTATTATATCTATATTTTTGGCTTCTGATTCATTGAACAGTGTGCATTATTTTCACCAGTTGTGAACTATGGTTTTCGAGGTATCTGGATGAGGTCTGGAAGAAATTTTGTTGGTCTGGATTTCTTTTTGGTTCAGTCTTATGAATTTTCGTTCTAGAGTTAAGTTGTTATGATCATGTTGAAGATAATTTTTCTATCTAGAAGGATTGGATCATGTTAAGGGTTGTGTGTGCTTAATTATTCTATTTTTTTTACACTAGTTTGGCCAACCTTGTGTTAAACACTACTTTTAAAGTTAATGAAGCATGTTGGGACTTATTTGGGTCCTCATCAAGCATGTGTCTAGGTCACCCTCATTCTAATTCCACCCTAGGATGTTTTGGTGCTAACTTAATTTGAATTTAATGATGGATGGCTGACTTTGGATATGTTTCAAACTTGAAGATGGTATAAATATAGGATGAGATATTGATGGAAGTGAAGTACAAAGAGATAGTGAAAATATATAGATCAATATTGATGCGAGTTTGGTAGATTGGTGCAAAGTTTAATTGCTAAGTTTCTAGGTGCAATGAGCTAAAGATGTACTCTATCATTCATGTATTTCTGCAACTGACACAGAGGGTACTTCTTCCCTCATGCAAATATACAAATAAACAAAATTTCTCCATCTTAATATTAAATACACCTTCACATGAACAATACTTTTCCCAACATAACACATAATTATAACAAAACAAAATAGATTTTATTAATCAAATAAAAAACATTACACATAATCTTCAAATGACCTTTCTCGGTTTACATAAACCTTTCCAACATGCAAACCCTATGCATACTGAATATGCATATTTATTACTCCAACCTCCTATGTGTGACTTCCTCTTTTAAATTCTATGCAGCTCTCCATTACTGGCCTGCACACCCTCTATTCTCATTCAATTTATTGGTTTTCACTCAATAATTTTTCCCTATCGCGACTTCTCTACCAACATACTATGCACATCCTCTCTTTTCCTTCTAACTCGGCTTGAATTTCAATTTCTTTAAGTCTCAATCACTCCCTTTGTATGCTATGCAGCCCTCATCTTCCTCTTTATCTTTCTCGTAGCCCACAATCATATAAAATCTATTGATTTTGTTTCTTTTAAGTGGCATCCCTATCACTGTGTCTTCCCTGTAATTTTTAATCCTATAACTTGTTGCGCCCCATGTTCCTATCGAGGTGTCGATTCCCTTCACTTCTCACGGGTCCTTTCAAATCTTGGCGCCACTTTCATTGGCGTTTAAATTTTGTGTTCCTTCTCATTTAGCTTAGAGTTCTTTAATTGGTGTTGGTCCATATATGGTGCCCCCTTTTAGTGCCTTGATTTAAAAGTGAATTTTCAATTATATCCCATCGATGTCAAAAATATTTTCCAAATAAATATGATTGGCCCAAACACGAATATGTTATTCCTTCAAAACTAAAAGCCAAGTCAATTTTCTTCTATTTGGGAAATTTCCTTCAAATCAGCTTTATGTTTTTGGAAGTTTCTAAAGCTTAGTCCATGCTTCCATATTTCACATACATGTCAAACAAGTGAGTTGTAAATACCACATTTGACAAAATTTCATAAGATACAATGGATGCTCAAATCATTTTAAACTTTCCCTTTCACCTTCCACAATCGACCAAATCATCATAGAACGAAATCAAGTATGAAGAGAAATGAATTCAAATAAAACCAAATTTATGAAACCAAAACCAACAATATTTTTTATTGGTGTCAATTTCCTGTCCACTCACGTGCTCCTGCACTAGACACATCAGGTAGAAAGATTGTGAGCATAGGCTCACAATGGTGGAGTTGAGTGATAGAATCACTATTTTGGGTTGGAGGTAACCCACAATGAACTCCTTTGCTAAATATGTGCATAATTTCATTTCTTCTTTCACTTTTTCCAGCACCTTGTTGGAACACTTGTCACTTTCCTTCCGCAGCTCCACTCATCACCCTTTGCCACTCTCATGGATTTGAATCCACCATATGTCGTCCTCCTTCACCAAATGCTCTCTACCTTATTCTTCTTCCTCGTGGGCTCAAACCCACCATTGCTTGACCTCTTCCACAAAAATCCCTCACCAACATCCACAACACCTTCACCCAAATCTGCAATATACAATATCAAACTTGCACCCAAAAACTCACTAAAATCTGCATATACCTCATTCCAATCTGCTACATCTTCACCCAAACTTGTATACAATATTCCATATTCTTCTCCAAAACCAATATTCAACATTTCCAATGAATGAATAACAATATCATTCTCATAAGAAAACATATTTACCTTGTCTTCTTCTACTGCAACAGTTTCAACAACTATAACTTTTTCCTTCTCATCCTTCACCATGGCTACAATATCATCCTTCATTGTGATGTCTTCCAAACCATCATTAGCTGCAATATTTTTCTCTTCTTCCTTCACTACAACAACAAGCTTTGCATTCCATTCCACTTCAATCTCTTCATCTTTTATCGTTGCGACCTCTTCATTGCTCACCTCTATCTTTTCTTCTTCTATTGTCATACCTTTCTCATGGCACGTCATTGTTGCAACTCTTCAACGGTAGTGGCTACTCTTACTTCTTCCATTTTCCATCTCAAGCTATTGTCTTCACTCTTCTTCTCATTCCTCTTTCCGCTATCCTCTTTCAAGAGGACCTTCTTCTTCTCACTGCTCTTCACCATTTTCCTCTCACTCTTTCCAACACTCTTTTTTGCTTTTCCACAAACCATCTTTTCCAATGCTTCACACAATTCATCCTCCACACCATCCCAATACTGCTCCCAAAATTGTATCTGCACGGGCCTCTTCACGACCCAATCCATCTTTTCCTACTATAATATTTCACAACTCACATTCTCTACTTCTCCACGACTTCTTTTTGTACACTACAACAAATCTCTATGATTAGCTCCCTTTTTGCTCCATTTTTTGCTTCCACCTACAATTTTAATGTACTTTTCTCTATTTTATGGGAAAATTTAGTACTATTTTTTGGGATGGCACTATTTTTGGCATTTTTTGTGCCAACTAGAATAAGCAGGCACTAATTCAGGTGCAAATTAGTGCTGAAAGTAGCACTAGAATTAGTGCCAAGATTAGCGCCAATATTAACGCCTAGTGTAGCACCCATATTAACACCTAGATTAATGCCAAGATTAGCACTGAAAATTATGCCTATAGTAACACCCAGATTAGTGCCTAAATTAGCAACCTAATTAGCGTCTACATTAGCACCCATATTAGCGCTTGATGTAATGCATATTTTAGCACCTGCTTTAGAGTCTGTTTTAGCACCTAATTTAGCACCTCATTTAGTGCCTAATTTAGCACCTAATTGTTCTGATCTAGCAAGGATTAAGGGTGTTAGAACAAAAAATCCTTCCCCAATATTCACTAGCCTTCAATTGCTTGCCTACATTTCACTTACTTCAAAAGATCTACTGCCTTTGATTTTTCATTGTATTTAACATGAAATGCAACAATTTGTGTGACAAGATCCATATTGTCACCAACATTCCCTTTGTATATAACCATTTATTCCTCCAAATAATCATAAACAAAGCAAATTTCACCTTTATCGAAGAACATTGTGCAGATTAAGGTTTGAGGGTTGAGGGATTAAGGGTTGGGGGTTGAGAATTGAGGGTTAAGGGTGGTTTAATGTATAGGGTAGAGGGTGTAAGGGTTTAGGGTTTAAGGGTTGAGGGTTGAGGTTTAAGGTTGAGGGTAGAGGGTTGAGGGTATATGGTTCAAGGATTAGGGTTAAGGGTCCAATGTATAGGGTAGAGGGTATAGGGGTTGATGGATTAGGGTTTAAGGGTACTTGAGGGTTGAGGGTAGAGGGTGTAGACATGCAAAATTAGCATTATGCACTTAGTTCATATTCATCCTCCCATTAAATTAATCAAGTCCATTAAATCCATTCATTAGGCAAATCAGGTTCATTTAATTCAATCTCTAAGGATTATCCACTTAAATTGAATAAATTAACTTTATTTAATTTAAGCCTATCATTCCCTATTGATTAAATAAATCAAGACTTTATTTAATTAAATCTCAAAAGTCATATTTCCCCCTCTTGATTTAAATAAATCAAAATATTCAAGTCAAATGGGTCAAAATCACCTAATCATCACCTAAGCTAACCTAATCCTGATTAACCTAATCTAACCACCCATCACATCCTCTAGCTTTTCCCACTTTCACAAATAAATCATTTTAATTGATTTATTAAAATCAGCATTTTCCATCAACATGGCATCTTTGAGGAATATTCCCTCAAGTTTGAATTCAAAAACAAGTGGACATGTACATCCAACAAAGCATTTATGAGCTCTTACATGGCTCTTACATGTCCCTTTGCAAAGGTCAAACTCAGCATTTACTCTCAAATTCAAATTTGAAATCTCCCTCTCTTTGGCACATTGACCAAAATGTGTTCATTCCTCATCCTATCACAAGTTGACAAGTGGCCTCTTTTCATTGGCTTGTTCTTTGTCCCACATTCATCCATTTGGCTATTTCTCTCATCAAAATATTCTATAAATGGAAGGCTTCATTCATCATCAAATCCTCCACAACTTGATCCAAAAATCCTATGCAAAGTCACTCTCTTCATTTGAGAACTTATTTTTCCCATCTTACTCCACAATCTCAAGCACAAATGCACCATTGTCATTTGAATCCATATCATCTTAGCATTCCATATCATTCTTTTTAGCATTTTCATCATGGAGCTTAAGCAAGGATTGGGAAAGGGCTTCTTTCCATAGAAGCACCAATCCATTATGAGATAGAGTTTGATTCTTACTTCCTTATGCTTTCACTTAGTTCATTTGATATTTTGTTGTTTTGATTTCATTATGAAGCATGATTCAGTATTTCATAGGAGTTGCTTAGTTTGGTTTTACTTCATTTTCTAATAATTCTAATGTTTTTTGATATTTGAGGTAAATGCAGATTTAGCAACCACATATTGGCACTAGAAGGAGGGCCTGAGTTTTGTTTGCACAATCTCTTTCATGATTCTGCATTATAATTACTTGACTAATTACATTTCCTTGACTAATTACATTTCCTGTTTCAAAAGTTTGACAGGCATACACCATTGTGTTCAATTTAAAATCAATTTACGCACATTTTCTATTTAATGTGGATGGCAGGATTAGAACCTATGAGGGCAGAGCCCACATGATTTCTAATCATGCCCAATAACCACTCTGGCACGTCCACCTTCAGTTTATTTTTCGGTATTTTTAAAGCATTCCATAGAATGGCTTTACCACAAAACTTATGATATCTGCAAGTGGTATTTAAAAGCTTCTAGTGTTATGTTAAGGATGAAATAATTTAAATTTCTTTTCTGTTGAATATAAGAGATGGAATATGCATTTGTGACATTTGGTTTGCGAAGTACAAGGGCTAGTAATATGAAGAACAAGACTTTTAAGCAATATGTAGTATCTAACAGTTAAAATAGCTCTTAGCCATTCCACTGAATTCAATTTGTCTCTTGAATAGAATTAAATTTGAGCAAACGAGTTTATACCTCTGTGTAAAATCTTCTCTCTAGATGAATGAAAAATCTATTTATTTCATACAGATTATAACATGAGAGATGCGCGTTCCCTTATTGCAAGCTATAAATCTTATAAACAGCGAGTTAAGCAAATGCCTCTCTATGCAAATTTTGTTTCAGTGTTATGACAAAGGTGCAACTTACCTCTCTATGCATATGATGTTTGTCTTTTGGGAGGGATTAATACGTTTCTTTCAGCCTATGCTTCTTTTCTATAGGTATTTTTGAAGCACGTTACTGGCCTTACACCTGCTATTAGCTTTTACTTCGGAAGCTCTCCCAATACTGTTTACTGCGCTAACTTAGTACTTGCCAAACGCATTTTCTTGAAAGCCTTTTATTCGTTGTTTGGCGCAAGCAGTGAGAACGTTAGTCAAAGGTTGTGGATTCGGGCTTCACATCTGCCAGTAACTTCTACTTGAAAGTTTCTAAAGTCTTTTCAACAAAACCATCTTGCACATGTCCTGCAATTATAGAAAACATCTCTTTTTGACATTCTATCCAACGGTCAATGTCCCTTCTCTACGTTCTTTCTCACACCATCTTGTTGTTTCCACCTACTTTACACTTTTGATGGATGTCCATACATAGTTCTAAAGCTATCATTTGTGCACAAGCCTATAGGATGTGGAATAGATTGTGGAATTTGACCCTGCACCCACTGGTTGTGGAAGAAGTTTGAATTCAATATAATCTTCAATCGCTACTCCTTTAAATCTGCTATACGTACCTTGGTTGAATAGTTTAGAACACTTTAGTCATTGTTTCTATTGTAACCTTACAAGTTGTGCTAAATCCTGCCTTCTTTTTTATGCCTTCTAACTTCATTTATTTCCTCTAGCGTTACATTTATGGGATCTTTGATTGTTTTCAAAATATATACGTTGGTCTATGAGAAAATCTTGTTATCTGACAAACAGGTAGGAGTAAATTACGCCAGCACTCTAACACGCTTTTAGGTGGTCACCACAACATTCATCATTCCTCTGGCAGTTGTACATTTACTGTTAGACAGATACATGATGCAACGGTTGCTTTACTTAAGCAAATCATTCATTTTTTTTGTTTTGACTACAATGTGGGTTTTGTTCGTAGCCTAGTAGGGAAGAAGGCACATGCAAATTTTGAAGTGGAGGTGGATTGATGAATGGAGAATATATGATTAGGAAATATCTTATAGACATACCACTTGACCTGGTTAAAGCTGTCAATCTGTCCATTTGATATTGAAATGTTGTCCATTTAATAAGATAAATGCTTTCGATGATAAGCTGCACTGACAGTTTCCTTTTTAAATTATATATAAGATAAATGCTTTTGGTGTCATGAGTTACACAATGGGAAGGAGTGGTGTTTGTAAATGGTGATCGAAAATAGGTTGTAGCTCACCAAATTGGAGAAGTGGAAGGTCAAACGTTCATGATGAATAAATATAAATATAGAAGACTTGCGAGCAAGGCGGGTCCCAAGCCTCTCCTCTTTGAAAATTGTTCGAGCATCATAATCATTAATGTTTGGGCGACGGAAAATTAAAAATATTGATGGGAGTAGCTCTGTAGTAGATAGAGAATCATTACATGCATTATAATATGAGGTAATGATCAACTATTTGGCTAATTTCTAAGATATGTTGAGATCTCACTCAAATCGCACGACAAAATCTCAATGAATGCTGGTCAAAGATAGATCCTTTTGGCGCAGGTCCTGCATTCATTACACTCTGTCAGAAAATAATAGAAATCGGCTTTACACCTACTAATTTCCTTTAAAGTCTCTTTACTTGTAGGAATTATGAGGTGAGGGGATCAAACCCGTGCAGCTTTGCACCAAACAGTTGCATTTGTTTAAAAGATTCAAAAGATTGGGCACAATTTTCAATGCTAAAACTTCAAAAATATGAAGAGCGCACTTTATGAAAAGAAATTGGGGCCTCCCTACACCTTTGCAGAGTCATCATGCCTGTGTCTTTGGTTTGAAATCCTTGAAAGGAGGCGTGTGTTTTGCAAACACATCATGTCATCATAAATAACATTGGTTCTCTGTTATTATTGGTGTTCATCTCATTTACATTGCTGATTTTATCATTAAATGCTTGTTCCTTTTTAACTTGCTGTGATTTTTTTCTTGATTGGGTGGGTGAATATATTCTATGTTGACTTCATCTTTTCAAAATCATTAGGAAATGGTGCAGGCATTTAATTTTGAGATATATATGCTTTTGTCTTTGACTTGATTGATAGAAAATCAACAAGTAACATTGAAATTAAAGCCACATTTGGTACCATATGTTATTTGCTGATGTAGTATGCTAGGTATTAATTGGATTGATTTGGTAAATCCACATCTCCATAATATGCTAATTGGATTGTTTTGATTCACTTATTATGATTACCTTGAGATAGTAAAAGTTTTTAAGAGATATATTCTTTGTGGTTGATTTATTAAATCAATACCTCTAGCAATGTGGATTATGTAGAGAAACTTTGATGGGGGAAAAAGTGAATCTAACAAGTGTGGTACCTTCTCGATGCAAACAATATCAAAACAAGGTCCACTTATAAATGCTTTTCTTATTATCATACTCATCCAAATCATTTGTTCTTTCAAATAGAAATCATGTTATTTTTTGGAGTTAATGATCAAAGTGAATTTAATATCCTAAATCTCACATGATTGTCTTTTTGTTTAATAGGAGAACAAAGAAGAAGAAAGAAGGAAAAAGGAAAGCGAATAAGAAAAACAAAGGAGAACAAAGAAGGCAAAAGGAAAACAAAGAAGGCAAAAGAAGGATGAAGGAAAGGCAAGAAAGGAGGGATTTTTTTTCGTTTGCACAAGGAGCTTGCTAGAAGTGATCTTTGAAGAAACTTGGAGGAAATTTAAGCATCAAATTTGAAACCTAAAAGCATTTTTAAATGCTTTGAGCTTTCGTTGCACGCCTTAATTTTCTGTTTTAGGCTAACTCATCTTCGGTTTTGGGCTTTAAAATGAACATTACCTAGGCTTTCAATTTTCATTGCGAAAGGGTTAAAACAAACTTTAGGCAACATTGACTAGATTTTGTTTAAGGTTAACAAATTGAACAAGGCAAGTCTCACATCTCATTTTGGTGCTTTAAAACGAATCAAAATCATTGCTTTGTGGATTTAAAATGAACATGTGCAACCTTGTTTTCATGATGGCTTACTTAAACTAATATTATTGAAAAGGACGTATGCGCTTCTCTTGCGCTTCACAACGATCTTGAGAATCAAAAGGCCTTTTTGATCATATCAGGTTGAGATAAAGTGATCACCTCCACACTTCAGTTTGGGTTTAAAAATTGAACAAAATCTTGTGCAAGTGTGAGTGAGCTTATTTCATGTGTTCTCCCTTTGTTTCTAAACAAGGGTTGATCGAACTATGAATAAGTTTATTCGCTTTCGTCTATCTTAGAGGGCCTACCTTGGGGAAAAAGTACTCACCCAAGGGAACGACTCAACCGGTAACACTCTAAAGCCAAGAGTATTTCCAACCGGGATATAAATGTGGGTATTGGAGTAAACGCCAATATCACGCGGTTGATTCCAACGAGATGGATCTGAAAGGGGACTCTCACCATATGTGTCAATCTCCATGAATGGAAAGTCTGAAATAAAACCCTTGTTTGTAGTGGCCTATTAACCTATTTACTGAGTTTATCAAAGTGGTGCATTGGAACTTAGATTCCAAGAAGTTACTTGCCATGTCTAATCTTGGTTAAAATATTGAGGTTAAGACTTCATTCTTAACATACCTTTATATTTTTTCCTTGGTTGCATGTAAAATAATCTCTTCTACTACGAAGGGCATGAGGCAAGCCCACCAAGAAAAACGTACCAATTGAGCTAGGATGTCATATTTGCTTGTGAGTCAATTTGAAAACACAGTGCTTTGATCGAAAACATTGGAAAACCAACATTCAACATAAACATCAAATCTCAAACCCTTTAGGAGAAGCAAATATCCTTGAACGAATTCACATGCCCTTTCTTACCCTTGGGATTCATGTTCTTAGAGGTTTATAGGCATTTGGATTTCATCTCAATTTGCTCCTACTTAGGTCAACATTAGGAAACCTTTGCCTTGATTTCCTCAATTGCCGCATAATGCATTTTGTGGGATGAAAGAAAATTAGGACATTAGACATTCAGTTGAAAACATAATCAAGAAGTGTTCATGATAAAAAGAATCCATTAAGCAAAGATTGAATCAATTGGACCCCACACATGTGCTTGGCATCTTTTGGTCATATGGTTTTCATGCAAACATTGGTCTTTTGATTTTGAATTACTCTTAGAGAAAGGCATGTTCTTCACTATCTTGGTCTCATAAACAAGTCCTTCTTAGGTTCATTTAGGATCAAATAAAACATTTCACCCATCCCACCAAACAACTTTAGAGCTTTGAAAACATCATTCTAGACTTGGGTAAATCATCAAAATCAACATCACTTTGTTTAGTTAGGAGTATGGGAATGCATCCTTTCTCATACCTCTAGTTAAATTAGCACCCATTTGAACAAATTCATCCTAAGATAACATCTAACATCTTAGGGTTTACAATTTCATTATCCAATCAAACCAATCAAAATCAAGCCCTAAGTCTAGCATTGATCCAAAGTTCCTAAACATTCAACACTCATATCATTTCCCCTTTTCATCCTTCATCTCGTCATTGGTCCTAAGAACCTTAGAGGTCAACAAGGTCAAAACACAAGAAGAACATGGAATATAAACTTGATCGATACATCATAAGTGGTCCAAACCAACCAAACTTTCAAAGCCTTACAATGCCAATTGATTATCAACACTCACATCTATACAATCCGTACATGGGATCATTATCTCCCGCAAACCTCAATGGTACAACAAATGTGAGTATTCCTAGTCAAAAGGTTGGAACACCTTTCCTGATGGTAGATATAAATCCAGAACTACAAATCTATCAATCGAACAATCAATGCATGAGCCTTCAAATAAACAATGTCATCTCATAAAATCCCAACATGCCAAATGTGAATGTACCAAGTACAACTTTACCAAACATGAATCCGGAAAACTTTGGGATAAATATGTTTGTGAATCATACAAATTTTGTTCAAATTCCAAACAAGATGTTAATGAATTCATGTATTAATCCAAGTCAAGGTAACACCATGCAAAATTAAAGTTACCTAAATCAAGGCAATGTGGTTCCCAACACCAACAATGTTCAATTTCAACCTATCATGCCAAATATGAACATCATCCCAAAATAGAACATTATCCAAAATCAATTTGTCCATGATCCCATTAAAAAACCACAAGTATGCATCCCAAATTTTCTTGAACAAAAACCAAATCAACTATATCAAGGGAGTCAAGATCAAAATCAAGTTCAAATTTGGTGAGATCAAATTGCTACACTTACCAAAATAGTTGAGTCATTGCGCCAAGAGACATCTCCACCACCATTACCCATATCAACATCATTCCTTGGTTTAGGGCTTCCCCCTTTACCTAGCACCAATCACTCCATCCAAATCAATCCACCTAACACCAATCAAGCCATCACATTATAACCTTTGAATATACCATCGACATCGCACCAACAGATGGTATCTAATCAAATGACAACATTAATCCTGAAAAATCAAAACATGGTCTCCCAAGGACCTATCACCTTGGTCATTCTGACCATTCCTATCACCTTGATCACTCCATCCACCCCTATCACACCCATCATATCTCAACCCCTCACTACCATGATCACTCCAAGTGTATCTCAACAACTTGGGACTACATCCAACACAATTCCAAATCCACCACCACCACCACCAAAACCAAACACAGCAAGACAATATAACATTGCGCTAAAAGCTCACCAGGCCTACCAAAAGGCCATCCAACAATATCTAGCCACACAACAAGCAAGACAAGCTCAACAAGTGCAACAAGCCTCTCAAGTTTCCCAAGCCTCTCAAGCTACCCAACAAACACAAGCACAAACACAAAAAATGACAACTGTTGAGAACAAGGATCAAGATCTATCCATCAAAGAACACATCGAAGATATCAACATATGTCAAGAGTCACTTTTTCATGATCAAAATCCACCAACAATACCCAACAATGATCCAATTCAAGAAATGTCAACATCATTTGACCCTATGGTTGAAGACATTGGAAATCCCTCCACCACAATTGTTGAAAACAATGATCAAAATCTCTCCATCAATGAGCACCTTGAAGATGTTTCCACCCCATCCGATGATCAACTCACCATACATTAAGAGCCACTTTTTAGTGATCTATTTCAAGGAGTGTTATGATTATTTGATCCTATTGACATAATGCATGATCCATCGACCAATGATCATATTGAAAATGTCTCTACATCTCCTAATGAGTTAGAGGACATATCTCAAGAATTCATTCCAAAGCATGATCAACATCTTTCACTAAGGTCTAGCAATGCTCCTTTCCAAGACATGTTGACCCCCTTTGACCTCATGGTTACAGATACTGAAGGAACCCTGAACTTGACACTTGAGAATATTGAACCACTTACCATGTCTAATGATGACATCGAAGATACCTTTGTAAGCAATCCATCCTTTGAAACTGACCCATGTCAAGAACTTGATCCAAAACATGTCGAAAGCAACTCTGAAATCATTCTAGATCAAGAATTTGTATCTTCAAGATACTACAATAATCTAATGGAAAATCTCCTATCTATGCAAGATGATCATATCCATGTAGCACATACTCCATCTACCCATGAGATGCTTTCTTTGGAAGGACACGTCGATGATCTTCATTCAGAACAGGATCCCTTTACTCCTGACATTATTACATAAATAGAGCAGGTTATTGATTCCTATAATCAAAATGAATTATCAACATCAAGATTAGATATATCCCAAATTCAGACTAAGGACATCAGGTATGCAGATATCCAACATTATCTACTAAAGGAAGTTGGTCAGATAGAACAGTATAATTCAGAGTTAGCGGAGCAGCAAATTGAAACAACATCACCTACGATGGTCATTTATCAGAGAATGCACTCTAAACAAGCAGAATCAAATCATGAAGGTACTACTTCCACAATACTGGGGGCAACTTCATCTCAAGCAAATGTCAACATAGGAAGCATGAAGAATCCTTATGATGAAACTAGTGTCAATACTACAACTAGCCATGTCATGAATCTTCATCCACCCGTCACCCCATCCATGAATTGGGACCAACTTCAAAAGAAATATTTGAATCAAAATAAGAACAACATTATCAAAGAAAAAGAAGCTGAGAAGCATAATGGACAAATCAAATACAAATGGATACCAAAAAATACAAAGAAAGATCATCCCTATCAAACTCCATCAGTCAAAGAAACTATGGGGCAAAATAAAAAAGGGAAAAGTATCCATCAAAGATGTCCGCAAAAGCAAAAGAAGGCTTTTCAAGCAACGTACAAAGTGTATCAAGCAGTTGGTCCTAATTCCACGCACACTTTCATCTCCACCCATCATTGCTCATCTTCCCAAGTTTGGAGAGTCAAAAGTTCCAAACTGTCAACCAATCCATCTCTTATCCCTAAACACACTCCATCCATGCCTCCATGCATGATATCCAATTCTTACATTGACCATGTATTGAACGACCCTTCATCATAAGGATTTTGAAGGCACTCTATTGCGATGTGCGTAAAGACAAAGTCAACTCCTATCGATGAAGATCAAGAATCTCAAAAGTTGCATTCAAGTGCACATATCTTAGCAAAGCAACTTCTTCAAGCAGGATATCGATGGCACATTATGACAGGGGCATCTACATCAGCAACACCTTGTGATTCAGCATGAGCTTAAAATCTTTCGAAAAAAATAAAAAAATATGAAAATCCAAAAAAATCAGAAAAAGGATTGAAAATAGTAAAGAAAAAATCGTCCTCTAGTGAAAACCGCATGTGCGGCGCTTTGGGCAGGTACCATGATGAAAACTTGGCAAACAGGCATCATGTGTAGAATTGAGCAGTTGTGTGCGCTATTTCATGTGAAAGCATCTCATCCCATCCATAATAAAATCTAGCATTCCATCTATCTCATCCATAATAAATCCATTTCATCCATGAACCATTTATCCAATCCATCTGCATCCATGGTCCAAATTATCTTGATCTTGGTAAAATTTTGGTGCACACTTTACGCTTGCTTATGGTAGACATCTTGGCATGGGTCATTTTCATTGATCCTATCCTACCCAACATTATCTGAGCCATGAAGCATTATCCAAATGATCAACATTCTTTATCTGAACACCTTATCTTATCACAAGATAATCCTTGGCATCCTTTATGTGCTTACCATATACATCCATCCATACACCTATCCAAGCATCCATCCAATGGAATTCCATACATTGCTAGACACTGGGGGCAGATATTTAGATCTCGCTTCAGGAATAAATCTTGATCTATATCCTCCAACTTATGTGGTGATCTGAACATTGGAAAATGTGAAACAAAATTAATCCACCACTTGTGAGCAAACATCCAAATCACTAGCCCATGGCATATTTTGAAAAGATGGTGTTCCTTATCAAGCTTCATCTTTCATCGAACATCAATCAAAACAATCGATATCAGTCGCATCTAATTTGCACATCAAACGTCACATCAAATCATTCAAACAAATTTTGTTCCAAATCAAGCTTCAAAATCCTAATCAATCGAATCCAATCAATCCATCATCATCTTGGATATCCATCCTAATCCTTGTGTTGCTTAACACTATCCTTGCATTGTTGTGCATCCTCGACAATGTTATCATCATCAATCCCATCAACATCCCAATCCTTGTGTTGCATAACACTATCATTGCATTGTTGTGTATCCTCAACAATGATATCATCATCATCAATCCATTGATTTGATCAATCCACCTTAGCTTGGTTTTCAACAAAATCCTAAACAGAGCACTAATATTGTCACACATATCCATATCCAAATCATCAAAATCATGTGAAAATCCAAAAACATTCAAAACATATCAAAAATCCAAAAACACTCAAAAAGTCAAAAAAACATCAAAAACATGATATCTGAACTATGTCGTCTTTGAGCTTAAATGTAGGAAAGGCTAATCTTTGATCAGCCCCCAAGACACAAAAACACAAAAACATTCAAAAAACATCAAAATCCAAAAACATTCAAATCACACAAAATCCAAAAACATCCATAAAATCTCAGAAAACCCCAAAACATTTAAAAAAACAAAAATCAAAACATTTGTAAAATCTCAAAAACACCAAAAATAGCCTCATCTCTCTTGCACTCGAAATAATCGATCATCCATAATAATCGATCATCACCTTCATCCTTTGGCAACACAAACAGAGACAATCACAACAATTGGCAAAAGCAAAGCTTCAATCGTAAAATCAAAATCAAAACAACAAACCTTTAAAACAAAATCAAACTCTTGATCATTTTCAGACACGTCAATCAAACTTATATCAACAGCCTATCAATCAACTTATCAACCCATCATCATCCTATACAATGCATGTCCTAGGATATATCATTTTGACAATGGGCATCATTTTGGATATCACTTTGGCTTCTTATCCTATCAAAACAAAATCCCTTTGGCTAGAGGTATGAAGAACATTGACTTGTTTGCGTACTTGATCTTTTCTTTTGATTTATCTTATTGCGCTCATTCCAAGGACCTCTCGATGATATCCGAATGAAGGAGTTAGAAAGATAGGAATGGTGCAATGATCATTATCCTTTTGTCTGTTGTGCTTGTTGGACATTCTTGTAATATAACTTGGTGAATACTTGCTTTGTTTGGTATGTCCTAGCAAGGTTTATGTATGTCAAGTGTGAACAAGAATACTCCTATCTGTTTGTCGAGTCAAATTCCATCGCACTAGGTACAACGCCATCCTGGTTCTTTATACCTTGATGCATCGTATCTATGTGTATTATCAAACATAAGGTAAGTATCCCTTTTAAAATCCCAATCCTTGATAAGCAAATCATCATCATCATCTATTATCATCATCTCTCATAAAGTCGGCTTGTTGGAACCTCTTGTCATCATCTAATTTCTTCTTTTCACACTAACATCATGTCATGAGTAGTTAATCATCATCATTAGTGCATCCATCTTGCATCCACAAAACTGTCAGCATACCACATATCATTCATATCATACATAATAGGAAACATCGATCATTTCACATGCATTGCATTTGCATCATCATCATAATATAGATCTGTTAGTCTAAACACCTACATAAATCATACATTTGCATAATCATAGGAATCATCACATCATCCATCTCACATGCATTTTATCATCATTTAAGTTGTTTAAAATAATATAGATTTTTTATTCTAAGCATCTTAAAACCATCTCATTTGCATCATCATCCATAATCATCCAGTTTGAACCTCTTTATCGCGAGATTGACCTTCAAATCAAATCTTTTCGCTTGATCTCTCTAGGGGGCAATGTACCAGTGTACTTCTTTCCGCTAGGGCATCTAAGAAAAAAATCAGAATTTTTTTGAATTTTTGATCGCGGCAAGTTTATTCTTTGAACCAACGCAACAAGTACATTGCTTCAAAGAGGGGAAAAATGTAGACATGTAAAATTAGCATTATGCACTTAGTTCATATTCATCTGCCCATTAAATTAATCAAGTCCATTAAATCCATTCATTAGGAAAATCAGGTTCATTTAATTCAATCTCTAAGGATTATCCACTTACATTGAATAAATTAAATTTATTTAATTTAATCCTATCATTCCCTCTTTGATTAAATAAATCAAGACTTTATTTAATTAAATCTCAAAATTCATATTTCTCCCTCTTGATTTAAATAAATCAAAATATTCAAGTCAAATGGGTTAAAATCACCTAATCATCACCTAAGCTAATCTAATCCTGATTAACCTAATCTAACCACCCATCACATCCTCTAGCTTTTCCCACTTGCACAAATAAATCATTTTAATTGATTTATTAAAATCAGCATTTTCTATCAACATGGCATCTTTGAGGAATATTCCCTCAATTTTGAATTCAAAAACAAGTGGACATGTACATCCAACAAAGCATTTATGAGCTCTTACATGGCTCTTACATGTCCCTTTGCAAAGGTCAAACTCAGCATTTACTCTCAAATTCAAATTTGAAATCTCTCTCTCTTTGAAACATTGACCAAAATGTGCTCATTCCTCATCCTATCACAAGTTGACAAGTGGCCTCTTTTCATTGGCTTGTTCTTTGTCCCACATTCATCCATTTGGCTATTTATCTCATCAAATATTCTATAAATGGAAGGCTTCATTCATCATCAAATCCTCCACAACTTGATCCACAAATCCTATGCAAAGTCACTCTCTTCATTTGAGAACTGATTTTTCCCATCTTACTCCACAATCTCAAGCACAAATGCACCATTGTCATTTGAATCCATATCATCTTAGCATTCCATATCATTCTTCATAGCATTTTCATCATGGAGCTTAAGCAAGGATTGGGAAAGGGCTTCTTTCCATAGAAGCACCAATCCAATATGAGATAGAGTTTGATTCTTAATTCCTTATGCTTTCACTTAGTTCATTTGATATTTTGTTGTTTTGATTGCATTACGAAGCATGATTCAATATTTCATAGGAGTTGCTTAGTTTGGTTTTACTTCATTTTCTAATAACTCTAATGTTTTTTTTTATATTTGAGGTAACTGCAGATTTAGCAACCACAAAGGGTACTTGAGGGTTTAAGTTGGGTTGAGGGAATAAGGGTTGAGGGTTGAGGGATTAGGGTAGAGAGTTTACTTGGGTTTAAGGGTTTAAGGGTTGAGGGATTACTAGGGTCTACTAGGATACTAGAGGGTATTGGGACATAGAGGGTTTAATGGTTTAGGGTTTAGGGTATTGGATTGAGGGGTTAGGGTTGAGGGATTAGGGTAGAGAGGAAGGGATGGATTAAGGGTTGAGGGTTGAGAATTGAGGGTTGAGGGTGGTTTAATGTATAGGGTAGAGGGTAGAGCTAGTAGAGGGTGTAAGGGTTTAGGGTTTAAGGGTTAAGGGTTGAGGATTTAAGGTTGAGGGTATAGGGTTGAGGGTATATGGTTCAAGGATTAGGGTTGAGGGTCCAATGTATAGGGTAGAGGGTATAGGGGTTGAGGGATTAGGGTTTAAGGGTACTTGAGGGTTGAGGGTAGAGGGTACTTGAGGGTTTAAACTGGGTTGAGGGATTAAGGGTTGAGGGTTGAGGGATTAGGGTAGAGAGTTTACTTGGGCTTAATGGTTTAATGGTTGAGGGATTAGGGTTGAGGGATTACTAGGGTCAACTAGGGTAGAGGGTATTGGGACATTGAGGGTGGAGGTATGTAGATGGTTTAATGGTTTAGGGTTTAGGGTATTAGTTTGATGGTATAGGGTTGAGGGATTAGGGTAGAGAGGGAGGGATGGATTAAGGGTTAAGGTATTAAGGTTTGAGGGTTGAGAATTGAGGGTTGAGGGAAGTTTAATGTATAGGGTAGAGGATAGAGCTGGTAGAGGGTGTAAGGGTTTAGGGTTTAAGGGCTAAGGGTTGAGGTTTTAAGGTTGAGGGTAAAGGGTTGAGGGTATATGGTTCAAGGATTAGGGTTGAGGGTCTAATGTATAGGGTAGAAGGTATAGGGGTTGAGGGATTAGCGTTTAAGGGTACTTGAGGGTTGAGGGTAGAGGGTAAAGGGTACTTGAGGGTTTAATTTGGGTTGAGAGATTAAGGGTTGAGGGATGAGGGATTAGGGTAGAGAGTTTACTTGGGTTTAAGGGTTGAGGTATTAGGGTTGAGGGATTACTAGGGTTGACTAGGGTTGACTAGGGTAGAGGATATTGGGATGTTGAGGGTAGAGGGACATAGAGCATTTAACAGTTTAGGGTTTATGGTATTAGGTTGATGATACATATAGGATTGAGGGTATAGGGTTGAGGGATTAGGGTAGAGAGGGAGGGATGGGTTAAGGGTTGAGGGTTGAGAATTGAGGGTTGAGAGTGGTTTAATGTATAGGGTAGAGGGTAGAGTTGGTAGAGGGTTTAAGGGTTTAGGGATTAGGATTGAGAGTATTGGGACATTGAGGGTAGAGGGATGTAGAGGGTTTAACGGTTTAGGGTTTAGGGTATTGGGTTGAGGGTATAGGCTAGTTGAGGGATTAGGGTTGAGGGTATAGGGTTGAGGGATTAGGGTAGAGAGGGAGGGATGGATTAATAAGGGTTGAGGTATTAAGGGTTGAAGGTTGAGAATTGAGGGTTGAGGGTGGTTTAATGTATAGAGTAGAGGGTAGAGTTGGTAGAGGGCCGTGTAAGGGTTGAGGGTTGATGGTTTAAGGTTGAGGGTTGAGGGTATATGGTTCAAGGATTATGGTTGAGGGTCCAATGTATAGGGTAGAGGGTATAGGGGTTGAGTGATTAGGGTTTAAGAGAATTTGAGGGTAGAGGGTTTAAGGGTTGAGAGATTAAGGGTTGAGGGTTGAGGGATTAGGGTAGAGAGTAATTTACTTGGGCTTAAGGGTTTAGGGATCAGGGTCGAGGGTATAAGAGGGTATTGGCCGGTTGAGGGTAGAGGGACATAGAGGGTTTAATGATTTAGGGTTTAGGGTATTGGGTTGAGGGTATAGGTTGGTTGAGGGATTAGGGTTGAGGGTAGAGGGTAGAAGGTTTAAGGCCGGTTTAGGGTTTAAGGGTTTAGGGTTGAGGGATGTTAAGGGTTGAGGGTAGAGGGTTTAGGGTATAGCTAGGAGGTTTGAGGGATGGTTGAAGGTTGATTAGGGTTGAGATTCCAATGTAGAGGGTAGAGGGTATAGGATTTTAGGGTTTAGGGTTTAAGAGTTGAGGGTTGAGGGATTAAGGGTTGAGGGTTGAGGATTGAGAATTGAGGGTTGAGGGCTTAATGTATAGGGTAGATAAGAGGGTAGAGGGTAGATGTTTTAAGGTTTGAAGCTTGAAGGTTCAAGGTTGAGGAGAGAGGGTTGACTAGGGTACGTATATGGTTGAGGGATTAGGGTTGAGGGTCCAATCATGTATAGGGTAGAGTGTACTATAGGGGTTGAGGGTACATATATGGTACATTGAGGGATTAGGGTTTGACTAGGGTTGAGGGTAGAGGGTAGAGGGTAGAGGGTTGAGGGTTAATTAAGGGTTGAGGGATTAAGGGTTGAGGGTTGAGGGATTAGGGTAGAGAGCTTAGTAATTGGGTTTAAGGGTTTAACTAGGTTTGAGGGATTAGGGTTGAGGGATTAGGGTCGAGGGTAGAGGGTATATGGTTCACGGATTAGGGTTTAGGTTCCAATGTATATATAGGGTAGAGGGTAGAGGGTAGAGGGTGTAAGGGTATGTTAGGGTTTAAGGGTTGAGGGTTGAGGGTTTAAGGTTGAGAGTAGAGGGTTGAGGGTATATTGTTCAAGGATTAGGGTTGAGGGTCCAATGTATGGGGTAGAGGGTATAGGGGTTGAGGGATTAGGGTTTAAGGGTACTTGCATAGGGTCGAGGGTAGAGGTTTGAGGGTGGAGGGTTTAAGGGTTGAGGGTTGAGGGATTAGGGTAAAAAGTAGTAATTTACTTGGGTTTAAGGGTTTAAGGGTTGAGGGATTATGGTCGAGGGTATAAGAGGGTATTGGGTTGATGGTAGAGGGACGTAGAGGGTTTAATAGTTTAGGGTTTAGGGTATTGGGTTGAGGGTTTAGGGTTGAGGGATTAGGGTTGAGGGTAGAGGGTAGAAGGTTTAAGGTCGGTTTAGGGTTTAAGGGTTTAGGGTTGAGGGATGTTAAGGTTTAGGGTATAGCTAGGACATTTGAGGGTATAATATGGTTGAAGGTCGATTAGGGTTGAGGTTCTAACGTAGAGGGTAGATGGACGTATAGGGGTTGAGGGATTAACTAGGGTTGAGGGTTTAATGTATAGGGTAGATCAAAGGGTAGAGGGTATAGGGTTTAAGGCTTGAGGCTTGAGGGTTTAAGGTTGAGGGTAGAGAGTTGAGGGTATATGGTTGAGGGATTAGGGTTGAGGGTCCAATATTTTATAGGTCAGTATAGGGTATAGGAGTTGAGGGTATGTATATGGTTGATGAATTAGGGTTGAGGGTCCAATGTATAGGGTAGAGGGTATAGGGGTTATGAGGGATTATGGTTTAACTAGGGTTGAGGGTTGAGGGTTAATTAAGGGTTTAATGTATTTTTCTCCAATTTTTTGAAAAATTTGGCACTATTTATCGAGATGGCGCTATATATTTTTATCACTATCAACAATAAAAAAAAATTAAGTTTGTAGTTAATTAGTGTTGAAGCCATTTTAAAAATTTATTGTCACTCCTAACAAGTCATATTAAGCCTTATTATTTGTGGGCAGTTGGGAGGGTGGCCCTCTAGGTTGGCAAAGGGATTCGATTAGGATGAGATGAGTGGCATCCACGTAGGAGAGAGTAAAGCCGAGGTGGCACTGGTGGGAAGAGTTGGTGGATCGTCAACAATGATAAGTACGAGCAATAATAAAGGGTAGTTTGAGCTCAAATTTTAATGATGGCCTATCATACGAAGCTGGGTATGCTAGACGACATCGCTAGAGCAAGGACAACTAGCCTTGCCAATAATTAACTTTTTGTTCATGTGTAGATCGAAATGCTTGATGAATTCAGGTTTATTTATTGGGAGGTGGTGTTAGTTTTTGTAGCGTAGTAAAGGTTTTGGGTGTTGGTGTTTAGTTTATGGTGGTGCTTTAGGTTGCGAAGTGTGCTTGGCCTCTAGTGTTGTCTACGGATGACAATGGTCGGACGTTCAAAATTTTTCATTACAATGTCGGTGGAGGGGTTTTCATGGCTTGGAGTAGATACTCTAATCTCCCTGTTGGCGACATTGAGGCAAGTTGCAATCAGAGATATAACAAACCAAAGGCTAAAACGGATTTTACTGAATATTGATCCCCTCGTAGTTGTGGTGGTAAATATGATTCTAGGCTCTAGTCATATTGAGCTCAAGTAGTATGGGAGGGACAATGCACACATTTCCTCATCATTCTTGGCTTCTCTACTCGATAATCAAGTCCCCAAGATGGAGGTGAAGGAACTGTTGGTGAAATTATTTAGGAAGGATTTGGTTGGTGGCATGGAGGAGATCTTGAAGGTGGCGATTATAGGTATCGGGATCCCGCGGCCAAGTGATCTGGAGCTTCTACGAAGCACCAACGAGGCGATAAGGTTTTACCCCTTCCTCTTGAACCTGAGTAGGGTATCTCTCATGCGCCACCGAATGATAGTGGTTGTTGCAATGGAATATTTAAACAAGCTGCTAGGGTTAATGGCAGTTGATGGTGTCGACTGGGTTAAGGAGTTCAAGTTATTTGTAAAGTTAAATGGGTTTCTGTAATTTGGATGGTTTAAATCTTTTGTCAGTAATTGCTCTAGTTTGGTAATGATAGCTCAAATTTGGGTTTTTTAGGTTAGTTTGTGGCTCTGCCATTTTTTTTTTTAAATCTATGGTTAAATTCTTTGTTCTAGGTGGAGGCATTATGGTAGGTTCTAGTTTTGGATCAAAATACTAAAATTTCTTGCATAGTAGACAGACTGTATGTTTCCTTTTTTAATTAATAAAAAAAAATCTTACGTATCAAAAAATCAATATCATAATTGGTAGCTCTCAATATTTTTTTTAGCTTCACCTATTAATGCAATTAAACCATATATACAATAGTATAGAAATTTTGAATAAAATGAAATAAGTAATGATCTACCTACTTTTTAGAATAAAATGGAATTTCTCTTTTGAAATGTAATTTATTTTAGTGGAACACGAGTTGTCTCTTTTAAATTAATTTTTTTTATAAAATTCCCTTTCATTTAAGAAGAGTTGCTTTTACAAAAAGATCAGATATAGAATGGAATCATCCTTATAATTATGCTTATATTTTTTAATCAAGTCCCCAAGATGGAGGTGAAGGAACTGTTGGTGAAATTATTTAGGAAGGATTTGGTTGGTGGCATGGAGGAGATCTTGAAGGTGGCAATTATAGGTATCGGGATCCCGCGGCCAAGTGATCTGGAGCTTCTACGAAGCACCGACGAGGCGATAAGGTTTTACCCCTTCCTCTTGAACCTGAGTAGGGTATCTCTCATGCGCCATCGAATGATAGTGGTTGTTGCAATGGAATATTTAAACAAGCTGCTAGGGTTAATGGTAGTTGATGGTGTTGACTGGGTTAAGGAGTTCAAGTTATTTGTAAAATTAAATGGGTTTCTGTAATTTGGATGGTTTAAATCTTTTGTCAGTAATTGCTCTAGTTTGGTAATGATAGCTCAAATTTGGGTTTTTTAGGTTAGTTTGTGGCTCTGCCATTTTTTTTTTTAAATCTATGGTTAAATTCTTTGTTCTAGGTGGAGGCATTATGGTAGGTTCTAGTTTTGGATCAAAATACTAAAATTTCTTGCATAGTAGACAGACTGTATGTTTCCTTTTTTAATTAATTAAAAAAAATCTTACGTATCAAAAAATCAATATCATAATTGGTAGCTCTCAATATTTTTTTTAGCTTCACCTATTAATGCAATTAAACCATATATACAATAGTATAGAAATTTTGAATAAAATGAAATAAGTAATGATCTACCTACTTTTTAGAATAAAATGGAATTTCTCTTTTGAAATGTAATTTATTTTAGTGGAACACGAGTTGTCTCTTTTAAATTAATTTTTTTTATAAAATTCCCTTTCATTTAAGAAGAGTTGCTTTTACAAAAAGATCAGATATAGAATGGAATCATCCTTATAATTATGCTTATATTTTTTAATATCTTAATTTAGAAATTATATGAAGATATTTCCATCTACAACTTAGAATTTTTCTATATATTATATAAAGAAGTGGATAGTATCAATTAAACAAATCTTTGAAAAAAAAAAAAAACAGATTTTGTTTTAGTTATATAAAAAAGTGGATAGTATCAATCAAACAAATTTTTGAGAAACAATTAAATGTGTTGAGAAAATTTTTTTAGGTGTCTTTTTTTAAGAAGACAAAGTTATCATAGATACATTCAAATATGAGATTTTATAATTAAAACATAATTAATTAAACATAAAATAAATAATTAAAAATAATTTAAAGATGATATTGTCTTGTTTGATGTTCATTTAATGAAACAATATGTCATAATGGAAAAGAAAGCACTAATAGAGAAACAAACAATAAAACAACAATCTTGGTTGACAATAATCAAAGGAAAAAAACATCCCTCAATTGTTGAGTTTGTAATTTAAGTTGAATTTGATGAAGACGATTTCAACAAGAAAAAACTTAAAAATGATCCCTCAATCACTTACCATAAATTAATGATCCTCTGCTTCTCTTCATTTACCTAGATGGGCTAGGTTCACAAAGTGGAGTTGCATCCTCTTATGGAAAGAATGAAGATACAAATCAAACTAAAAATAAATATTATTTATTTACACTAAGTGGTGTTAGATAAAATAAAAACTACATAATGTTATTTATATTACTAGCTCATAATGTGAGAGCCTTAGGAGATAAAATTTCCATAGCAATTCCCATATCCTAGAAGAGTATGTGTTGATGTTGTTGGAGCTAAAAAATCCACATTGGTTGTCCCGCACACCTCCATTTTCACTATTCCTCCCATATCCACCATATGTTCCATTTCAATTTCATAATAATTGACATTAGTATAAAGTACCAAAATAATGCCCTTGATCATTACAATAAAGTGAAGTCCCTACCTGAAATGTTCTCCTAGTAGCTCATGGCATGTCACCAAGACAAGGCCTTATCAGAGAGATTCTCACCATAGTCTCTTCGACACAAGCAGAAAGGGCAGATAAGAAATGTAGATGAGACTTCTAAATATCTAAGAGATATATTCAAATGTCTTCCCTCCATCCTAAAGAGCGACATGTCTAAGAGACTTGGGCATGTCAAGGAGAGAATCTAACATGTCTCACCAACAAATCATACGATTGTCAACATTTAGAAAACATAAAAACATCTCTCTGACACCAAGAGGTTATCATAAATAAACAGTAAATCACTGGCAGAACAAGCACTGATGAAACAACAATGTTGAAGAGACTTCAACATGTCGAGGAGAGAAGCAAAGAATTCTCTTTGACAATCAAGGAGAAAAGTATCGACAAGACATAGAAATATCTAATAGACATTGGATGAGGTCTCATTGACATCCTAAAAATGATATGTCAAGGAGACACAAAGATATCAAGAAGACATTATCAAAAGTATCCCTGACATTCTGGCACAAAATATTGATGAGACTAAGGGATGTTGGAGAGAGGTGACCTCGGCTCTCCCCGACATAACAAAGTCACATAGACATCATCAAAAACTATTACCACCAAGAAAAGAAATAAAGACATGTCAAGGAGACATAAGCTTGTCAGTAAGAGAAATCCACCAGTTTTATCGACAAAAAAAAAATCACCAGGGAGAAAACTAAGAAGTAAATATTGAAGAGACATTGCGATATTAATGAGAGAATCTTGAATGTCTCTTATACATTTCTCAAAATATTTCCAAGGATATCAAAGAGAGATATAGATGTTGTGATCAAAGTCTCATTGAAAAAATATAATATAATTGTCATTGGATTGATTTAATAGATTAAGTCATCGAAGAGACAATTGCCATTAATATGCAAGTTTTATAGGAAGGTGGCGCGAGCACCATTTATGAACCAAAGCTGGTTTAAGCGTGCTAAAATTCAATAAAAGCAGCCTCTGAGAAATAAAAATTCACTACACATTGTGGCTAAGCATCAAGAGGATGGAGTTGGACAAAAGAAAGCAGCTCAGAAATTTTGGCATTCACTCAAGTACACCTTGGCTCAGCTAAACATAAATTTTTAATATAGCTTGAAGTACAACATTGTTAGGGTTAGAATGGATAAAACCCCAGAAAAGACAAGAGAAAAAAGGAAACAAAAATGAAACTAGACCTCTTAGTCAAGACTTAATAGATCAATGTCCTAGGTCTGGGCCTAAAGCACGAAGAATTTCTCAATTAAACCCATCATGTGAGACCCTAGTAGACAAGCATAAGAATTTGGGAGATGTATGGACTCCACATAGAGGCTACGATTTGTTCATATATCATTATAGGAAGAAATACAAATATAGCCCAGTCTCGAACCCATGGAATTTGAATTTAGGGAAGCTAGTAATGCCAAATGTTTTTGTGAACATAGAGTTAATTAGAGCATTGGAAAAGAATTATAATCCCAAAACAAGGGAAATTCATTTGCATGATGGGTCATAGTTTATGATCATAACGAGGGATTATATTTGCATGGTTTTCCAATTGGACACTTCTTTGGAAAGGAAATTGTGGCTAAGAGACTTGTTGGAGGAGTATCGCTCTATGGATACAAGTTACAAGAGGTGGAAGTTGCCTTTGCATAGACCCAAGGGTCTAGGATATCAACCTATGAGGTTTTCTAGCAATGAAAAGCCCCCATTTTCTGTAGAATTGTTTGAAGAATATTATCAGTACACATACTATTTAGTTGACCAAGTGTTGGGAATTGAGGCCCCTACCAACATGAGTATAGCTCCTATGGTTCTGGCTGCAGACATTCAGAGTCAAGATGTTAGGCCCTATCATTATGAAGAGTATCTGTCAGAGGCAATTTATAGTGCTCTTAATGCTATTAAGAATAATAGTGAAGCTATCAATTTCAAGCACTATTCACTTCTTATGCATATGAAACTATATGAGGGCCAGGTGATGGGAATCTGGGGAGAAGAATTAAGAGTAAAATATTTGGATAGCAATGGTAATTCAAGACCAGTGAAAATGTGGACATTAGTCTGGGATAGTAGATGTGGGACATTGCATTACTTATACTTTGAGGAGCATTTTGTTAAACCCTTGTATAAATTGCTTGGCTGTAAATGTGATTATAATCTATCCCCCGAAAGTATAGAGGTTTCTTTGACCAAAGGAGAAAGGCCATGATGGAAAGATAAACCACAATTGGGGAGACTAGTACGCTTTTTCAAATTGTAATTTCATTAGGGTGTATGGATTTGAGGCAGAACCATATTTGTTTCCTAAGACTATGCCAGATAGAGTTGCTTATCTTGAGATTATAATACAATTGTCTTATTCAGCCTTTATGCATTTGAAAAGATTTGGAAGATAGGCATTCATGCCTTCTACTTTGTGCTTTGGTGATTTCACCATTATTTTTGAATCAAGGTATGACTTGGTTGGAAGCAAGTTAAATTATTATGGCTTGCCAATTGGAAATTAGAGGAAGAATTTTGACCTTGAGCACCTTATAAGTGATGCCAAAATTTCCCAAAAACTGAAAGGATATGAGCATAAGTTTGATGTTGATGATGTTGTCTGGAATTGTGAGGATAGTCAGGTGATCATGAGAGAAAATACATACAATAGGATTGTTATGGTTGAGGCTTGGAGATTGAAAACTAGCCCATCTTATGTAGAAGCTTTTATGAAATTTAGGACCCCATGGAGAGAGTTGAATAGTTGCTTCTACATGAAGAAGAGATAATAAAGGATGTACCTCTGGTGGCATTTGAGAGAAGAAGAAATGTTGGCTCTTCAAGGCAAGTAGAAAATGTAGCACCATTAGACCATTTGTCACCTCAGCCTACTCTAGAGGTAAGATTTTCAGTTAATACACCAATCATGGTAGAAGATGATGTTGAAGAGAAGGATGAAGTCACACAGATCAATACTCTTGTCATTCCTCCATATGAAATCTCACTAGAAAGGATTGTAGTAAAATTTGAAGCTTCTGATGGGCTATTTGATGATGTGAGTCATCAAGCCAGTCAAGAGTTCATTGCAGATGATTCCTTTGTCTAGACTCTTGAATTTAAAGCTTTCATATATGAATATAAAGGGAAGGTGGTAAGGGAAAGGTTGAAGGACATTGACCCTGAGAAGGAAGCATATGCTTTAAAATAACTTCAACATGAAATTGATAGAGAAATGAAACATATGACTGCTGAGAGAGGAAGGGAATTGTTGAAAGAGGTTGGGGTTATGCTCCTTCCAGGATGGGATATCAGCTTGGCCATTGTATTTGATAGTTTTCTAAAAATAAAAAATAAAACCTTGCACTTAACAGATGAAGTTGGTGACAAGATCTACATTGGATCAGGATTTAATCCTGACAATACTACCTTGCAGATATGGGCCCTCTATCCACCAGGAAAAAATCCTTCCCTAGTTGATCATGATCATATTTTTGGACATCTTTTGGTATAGAGAGTAGGAGAAACAAATCCCATGGAAACTATTAATTTGAATGTGAATGTGGCCAAATTCACAAAGGTTCAAATTCAGAAATTGGTAAGGGATAACCAAGGGTTGATAGAAGAAAATAAAAAGTTGAAACAAGAGCTAATCAGCTACATGGATAGACTACCTTTTTCTTCTTCAGGGCTCTATTCTCCATTGGTTGAACATGAAAGGAAAGTGCTTGAGGCAATGTCAGAAACAACATATTGGAAAAGAAGGCATGAGAAAATGCATAAGGAATAGGAAGAGTTAAAGGGAAAACTCAAAACCAATACCATTGAGATGGCATAAAAAATAGTCTGCATGAGATTCGAAGACATGTACAAACATGTTGAACAAGTTTGGAAAATTCATGATAAAACATATGCAGCATTACTGGAAAACACCAAATTGAGTGATAGGATGAAGGAGGTAGAGTCTTAGATCATTGAAAAGAAAGAAGATAACTCTTCTATGCTACAAGAATACCAAGAACTCATGAAAGCTCATAGGGACTTCCACAATACCCTGGCATGGGAGTTGAGTGATTTCATTCAGCCACTGAGTATGGCCTTACCCAATTTCTTTGAAGAAATAGAATTGAAAGATTAGGATACATGGAAGGATGAAATTTCCAACTAATGATGATTAATGATGTGATTAATGATGAAGAGGAAGTGCTTAAGAGGATGCACCAACAACATGGGAGAATATTTGAATTGGATTATTCCATGAAAGACATCATACATAATGCAAAAACTCGTGCTAAAAGTGGGTATGTGGAGCATTTGTCAAAGGTCAACTTGTTCATTTCACAGGCCAAGTAAGAGAGGAGTGACAGGGGCTAGAGTTTGATATTTTTGGATACACAATCATGGTGCACGAGCCTTGAATAGGTCTTAGATGACCACAGGTGCTTGTTGGAGATTAATGGACTATAGTGCATCCACTAGCAAACTCTTAATATTTTTATGTTTATTCTATTTATGTTTAGTTATGAAACAATGTGAATTTTTGTAATAGGCCTAAAGCTTGTTGCTTCCCATACAAATAGGGAAACAAGGGCTTGATTTTGAGATATCATATCATCATCATCACATTCCATTCCATTAGAGTAGGAATTAGTAAGAAAATAGATTGCATAATTCGCCCATCCATACCATATTTCAAAGACTTCTATTATAATGCTTATATTTTGAAGTAATACAATGGAGCAGACTATTCATAAATCGTAATTCATTTTTAGTGTTCAATTACTGTGTTGATTTTAATGCTCATTTATTACTTTGTTGTCTCCAAAGTGGTTTGTTCAAGTTATTTAAATCTATCTGATTTATCAAAGCACATTTGATGTAACTGTGTGAAAGAGTTGATTGGTTTCTAAGCTGATGTGAATTAAAATCCTTTCTGATAGTTTACTTTAATTGGTTTCTTCCAGGTTTAAAATCTTTTTAAAGAAGTTTTTTTGATTGGTTTCCATTAACTCAAGAATTAAAAATCCTTTCATACTTTCACAGTAGCTTGAGGGGATATCACTGGGATTATTAAAGAAGAACAATGTGATAAACATACTTGCATGTTTGCACAAGATGCAGAGATCTCAAGTGCCCAGTAATTCAAGTTAAAATGAACAATAGGAACAACATTATTTGACCAAAATATTCATAACATTATTTACATACATAATGATTAAAAATAATAAAACTTATCCTTTAATGAAATTTGATAACTAAGTAAGTACCACTAATGTTTCATAATATTAAAGGTCCTGTTTGAGCCAAAAATTCCACCTTTTGTTTTGTATTGAAACAATACAAAAAGAGTACAATAAGAATAAGGCAACATGAATTTTTCCAAAAGAAGAATTACATAGCAAACATCCAGATATACCTCATACAACTAGCAATCATAAGCTCAAGGAATGTTATATTCCAAATTATTGTGTTATGCTCTCAATTACAAGGGGTGCCCAAAGAATAGGTGAAAATCAACAACCACTTTGATGAGATAAAGTATCAATTTCTTTAGCTTCATGAAAAAGACTCTCTATGTTCACAATAGCTACAGTGTTTGCTTAAATTTAGAACTGAATGTTTCCCATAAGCCAAAAATCCACCTTGGTTATTTTTCATACTTTCATTTTCACCCATCTTCCCACACTCACCATATGTCCCATCTCCATTTCATAATGGCTAACACTAATATAAACCACCAAATAAGGCCCTTAGTCATAACACTAAAGTGAATTCCCTTTATGAAGTGTTCCCATACTAGTACATGGCATGTTGCCAAGACAATGCTATATCGAAGAGAGTCTCACCATTGTCTCATCGACATGAATAGAAAGGGCTACTATGAAATGTAGATGAGACTCTCAAATGTCTAAGAGACATATTCAAATGTCTTCTCCCCAGCCTAAAGAACGATATGTCTAAGAGATTTGGACATGTCAAGGAGAAAATCTAACATGTCCCATCTAGTAGTGTTGCTGAAATTTTGAAAAAATCCTAGCAAAATTTTGCCTCTTTAGGTTTTCTGCCTTTTACGTCCATGAGTAGGGTTTAAGGTTTTAGTTCAAAAACCCTCACTTCATAGTAATCAATCTTAAACCTCCATCCTTATAATTTTGTGTTAACCTACTGCATCCGGTTATCGGTCATTTAAGTCATGAGTTGAGCCATTAAAATCATTCTTTGTATCGGCCCTGAGTCCTAAGTTAGTTAGTCATCATGTATGGTTAATCATTTAAATTCTCCCAATAGTCGGTCCATAATATTTTTCAATTGACTTATGTTTAACTCATCTTCCTGAGGGTCAAATTGTCATCGGCCTAGTCATGGCCCTGTTTGGACTAATTTTATTGTGTGTGCAGGTTGGGAGATCCTCCAATCATAGGAATTGATATGGGTCGTTCCCTGCTAGCTCACAAGTTTCAAAGGGAATCTTGTTAAATGTCATGTGTTCTATGAGATTTTGACGTGTACAACTGTGAGTGTGGGGCCCAGTCTCCACTTCATCCATCTGACATCATAATCAACGGTTATGATGTGATGGTAGGTTCAATCACTACCTTTCCTCGCCATCTCACAGGATTAAGTTATGGGTTGGTTAAAAGCTACAAGGTCTACAAGAAGCTACCATGTGTTTTCTTCGGTCACATGCAAATGAGGAAAGATGGAGCCCACAGATAGATGAATGAGTACCCAGTTGGCAAGGTTTCATTGGCTAGTGGAACGACGTGTGACAATTATTGGAATTCAAACTTAATTGACTTAATCTAAGTCATCCAAAGGCCATCTCGATGGGAGATCAATGGTGAATATTCAAAACTGATAAGTTCGATCATTACATCCATTCTTGCTTCGCACGAGCAAGTAGTAATGGTGAAAGTGACTTCTGAAACTACTTCATTTTTTTCCAAACTGGATGTAGATGATCAGGTCTTGAATAATTAAGAGTTGCAAACATGTCTAGAGTGTATGGGAAATTGAGAGAGGCTATTTGCAGAGTTTGGTACGGTCGGCATTGGGGTTTCTCTTAGGTGAAAGTTGTAAGTAAATTAAACACAATTTTTTATGCTTTATTCAAATTCTCTATACTGGAGTTGGTTCTCATTGCATTTCTTGTCAAATGAGCTTCCATGCTTTGTAATTTTGTGGGACCTTTTAGAATTTTCATTTGAGTCGAGCCCTAGGTTTGAATTGTGAATCTAGCTATTGAAACCTTTCATGTTGAAAACCCTAACTTGGCTTAAGTTTTCCCCACTGCCAATGACACCCAAAGCACAAACCGCCACCTTTGCAACTCAATCCAGACTACTATCTAGGAATGTAATAGATTTACTAAAACCCTCCACAAATCAAAAGGTCAAGGGCATAATGTTGTTTCACGGCCCAATAGTCAGGGAGGGGTTACTTGATAGATAATGTTTTATCAAAGATGTTGAAGTACCTTATAGTGGATGGCAATTATTTCAGCATTGGTTCGGGAATAGAAATCTTGGGATTCATCTTTGCAACCCTTAGAGACTAGACATGGGAATATTAGTTGTCCCCAATGTGTATATGGATGTTGATTTGTTGAAGGACATTGCTTCAAGGTATGACCCAGTTTCAAGGGTAAACAAAACATTTGATGGGAAGGATATGGTGAGGATAACCAAAGAAGAAATTGTAGGAGTTTTCCAGTAGCAAGAATGGAACACTGATATGGTGCCTCTTGATATGGATGTCATTAGAAAGGAGTATGAGAACACCAAAGTGTTGATCAGGATGAGAATGTTACCTACACATACTGCTAGCACAGGCACTGGGAAAAATAGAAAAAAATGAGGATTGGTAAAGATGAGTTAGAACCTTTCCCAATGAGGTATTTTACAAGTTACTTCAAGAAGACTGTATATTCCTTCTGCCAAACTATTGGTTTCTCTCTACCTGACACATTGTGAAGGGAATATAGTTACTTAGCAACACATATACAACATCTAGCCTTCAACATTGTCTATGACTACGCCACATATTTGGAAGAGAATATCCATAAAGGCCTGGTTGAGTTGAAAGGAGGAAATAATTGGGTGAAATTATGGTGGTATTCCCTGTTGATGTATATGTTTTTATTTAAAGGGGAAAAGAATTTTGAGAGGGATATGACATTGAGAAAGAAGGAGGATGGTATCGATTTTCCTGTCCAATGTTGCACTTAGATTCTTGATAAGGATGACCACAAGTATAACTATGTGGTGTTCCAAAATACTTTCACATCAAAGTTGAGAAGATATCTAGTTTATGATCCACCAAGGATTCCCAAGGAAATACATGAGTTCTTGAGGCCTATGGAGAAGAGAACTGATTTGAATTTGGGTCATAATTGGGGAGATTTAATCTTATACCCAGATTCCACAATCTTTAGAGTTTATGGCACTAACATAGAACCATTTGTCTTTCCAAAAGATGTGCCATTGAGGATTGGGTTTCTTGAAGTCATAAGGCAATTGCGAGCCTCCCAAGCAATACACCTGCCTGATACAACAAAGAAGGGCTCATTTTTCCCATAATGGATTGTGTTTGTTGACTTTGTTATGGTAAAGGGAGCATGGAAAGAGTTGTTACATCTGTTAGCACCATACAAATTGGATCGTATGTGCCCAAGGAATCATGATCCAGAAGGTTTCATTAATGCGTTGAAGATGGAGAAAAGGCTTGGTACTTTTCTGCATAATTTCTACTACCTAGAGGATGTAATCAAGAACATTTTTTACTTCCCAGAGCAAGATGAAAGGAAGTCTAAATATATTGCTTTCAATAAGATGATGGAGAGGGCTCAAAGGAGAGATCCTAAGTATGACCCTAGGCCCAATATACAGAGTACATTTGATAGGATTATGGATGTTTTCAATAATTTTGAGGATATAGTGGGTACAATGAGAAGACAACAAGTGGTCACAGATAATGGGAAAGCAGTGGCAACTAAAGAAGACATTAATGTGGTACTAGGAGAGAGACCTACTTATCAACCACCCAAGCAAATAAGAATTTACTCCAGGAAGAAGAAGACAATAGACAAGGAGCAAACATTGCCATCCCCTTCCACTTTTGGGGAAACTAGGGCAGCTTCTCCTGAGAGATTAGTGCCATCACCTCCAAAATGGGTCCCTACTATTGTGATTGATTTTGACTCACCTCCAGGAAGTCCTGCTCCATTGGAGCAGCCACCCATTAAAAGGAAAAAGACTAAGGTAAGAGGAGTAGTGGATTATTTTGATATAGAGGATGATGATATCCTTGTCACTTCTGAGGAGATACAGCAGGGAATGACCTCTCCCATAAAGGAAGTTGCTTCAAGCTCAAGGGAGGATAGCCTTAGACTTGGAAAGGCTAACCTTAGAGGTCTAAATAGTGTAGATGATTTGAGGATTGAGGCCTGCAAAGTATTTATGGAAGATGGCTCCTTTGTTGAAATTGTTATCTACTAAAATTGCACCCTATTGAATATGAAATTCAACATTTCAGTGTAACATGGGAATACCTCTCAAAGTGTGGGCCTTTGATAAGTAGAGCTCAACCTTTGGAGAAGGTCGGCTTCCTAGTTGGGTTATCAAGTAAAACTATTGATTGTGAAGGAAAAGGGTAAATAGATAACATAAAAAGAAACAAAAAAAACTAAATCCTAAGGTGATACACCAAGAATGATTTCAAAACCTATAAAGCTACTATTAAATAGAGTTTTCAAATAAAAACAAGCTTAGCATACACAATTCAAATAATCATATTCCTTGCATAAATATTTCATGAGAAGATTTTTTAATACACTTAATTCAAGAAGGAAAAGGAAAATTTCACAGCTTGAATTACTTGCAACAAAACACTACTCACAACCTGCAAACATATACTTCTACACAAAGGTGATGCAAATGAGACGCCAAAACAAGGAATATGATAACTTCACATGTAAAGTAATCAATCATCAAAATTCACACAATATAATAGAAAATGAGAAGGAAAAATGCTTATCTTTATTTTCCTCCAAAGTGTAAGTTGCTATACATGACTAAAAATGAGTTACAAAACTTTGCAAAATTCTACCAAAGGACCAAAAATCACTAAGTGCAAAAAAATTCCAATCAAGAACTAACTCAATAATGAGTAACCAAAGTGACTAAGTAGCCAAGCTCCACCAAAACAAGTTTTAGAAACCTCATGGGTCAGATGCAACAAAAAGCCCATAAATCTAGCCCCTATATTCTCTCTAAAAGAGTTCATAATGGATGAAAAATTCATGCAAGACTTATTCAAACCATAACTACTCCAAAAAATTCTCAAAATGGAGTCCAAGAAACCAATATTCCCTCCACAAAGTGATAACAACACCCTACATCTCCTCCTCATGTTGGCAAACAACAAATAACCTCCCTAGATGCTTGTAAAAGCATAAATGAAAGCATATCTTTATGTTTCCTCTTCTAAGACTTAGCCATACGTTAAAAAATTATATCATTAAATTTTTTATTAAAAGAAAAATTTAAGCCTTTAGTGATTTATAAAATATCACTACAGCTCAATGTTCACAATTTCAAAAAAGTTGCAAAATTTTTAACAAAAAATTATAAGTCTTAAAAGACTTACATATAGAGGTGAAAAAAAAAACACAAGGCTAAAAGCCTTTAGCCCACGAGCTCAATTGTTCCATTTATTTTTATAAAACTTATGCAAAAAAGAATTGCCAAGTTTTTCTCCATCGATGTATTAGGGTTGCAAACCCTTAACAAAGCAAACACAAAAATTGAGAAAGTCATTTCATTTGCTTTCAAAACTTCTTGAAGAAGCTAAGTCACGGCTAGGGTTTGCAGATGAGCTCGAGCTGCACTTTCATGGAGGATTTGATGGTTTTTCTTGCTCAAAAACAATAGGGAAAAACTTGGTAAGTCTCTTTTCTGTAGAATTTCCCAATTTCCCCTCATTTTTCTGTGTAAATAATGTCGTTTTGAGCTATATTTGCAGAAAAAGAGAACAAATATTTGATAATTTGCTTATTTCTTGCACTTTTCTATCTTGATGGAACCCTATATTCTCATTAAAAGATCATGCCAGATCATAATATGAATGTGATTTTATGATATACATTGCTAGTTGAAGCAAGGGTTATTCTCATCCACAGGTCGTAGGCTTTCTTTAGGCCAGGTATTCATTTTATTTTGTTTTTCCTATGTTTCTTACAACCCAACCTGGGGCTTCTTCTTCTCAATGCATATCGTCTTCATATTTATGATCTTTTTCATCGTTGAATTTTATGCCTCACTGAAACAAGAGCTATTTCAGCTAACCATTAACAAGAAAATACAACCCTCTGAAGAGGATGGTTTGCTTAACGCCATTGCACAATATGTTCATAGACTTAAAGGCTCCACATTTTCTTTTCCCACATGAGAAATAAAACCTGTGCTTCTATTGTTCATTTCTATTTAACACCTTTTGGGTTTAAAACCTTCAAAAATCGTGACTATTCATACTGAGTCTCCACCACTTTTCCTTGATTTTGTTCATTTCCTGTAGATTTCATTTTTCTTTTCCTCTTCTAGGTTTAATTGTATACACTCTATTCATGGCTTTGAATCTTATGCAGGTACTAAGAGTTTGAGCTTATAAACTCATCCTTAATGTTACTGGATCTTAAGAAATCTTGTCAAAGGAATGACGCCTTGAATATTCCTTAACACTTTTGCATACAAGTTTATCAAGGCATTGATAAGAAACCTCTAATAAAACTCATTTTTTTGTACTGCTTTGATGGGTTATTCCTGCCATGATAATTATTGTCAACACTCACAAGCAATGTATTTAATGATGCATTATCTTCTTGTTATTTCGTTATTTATCTTGCTTGGAATTTTAAGGCTCCTCTCACTGTGGATAGATGTATGATGCACTCACAAGACTTAATTCATACCATATTTTACTATGCTTACTACAGTCACTTTCACAATAATCTTCTCATCATAGCTTTTTTCTTAACTTTTTTCATGCTTTGATTCCCTCATAACAAATTGCATGTCTCAGTGATGGTTGATGATGCCCATCATGCTTTATTTCCTTGTGTTTATGGAATCACCACTCCTTTATGCTTTGATCATTTGCAGCTATAGCATAATAGGTTGTCTTTATGAATTATTTGATAGCTCCTGATATGACTTGATGACCTGCTCTAGTCATATGCTCTTAGGCCCAAAACAGGCTATGCTTTTATAAGACCATGGAAAACTTTTAGTATCTTCTCCCTTCTATCAAATTTAAAGATCTATGAGACACTCTTGTTACATCAATGTGTTTTTCCCTTTTAAACTTCCATAAGGCTATCTTCATGCATAAAATTCATGCCTTGAAGTTTAACTTGCTAATGCACTGTCCTTAAGCCTCATTACTAACCACTTTCATTATGATTGTCCTTTAAACATCATGTTGTATCAATATCACTATCATTCCTATTGTATTCTTAGAGGAGCCTATCACTGTATTCTATTATAGATGTTCTTTTTTTTTTAAATACCAATGAGTGATTAGTATGATTTGAAAAAGAAAAAATTTTGTATCTTTTGGATGATCATACATATATGTAACATTGATCATCATGTAATTTATGACAGCCTCTAATTACACTTGTTGATTCATGTTGTGCTTTCATTGAATAGTACCTCACTGCATTTATTTATTTTTAATCAGTTTTGATACATATTATTGCATGCATTCTATAAGATTTACATTGGGCAAGTATATGTCATCTAGGACAGTGAATAAAACCCACTATCATAAATGATGTACACTTGTTTGATTAAAACATAAGGAGATGATTATCTGATGAATTTTCCTTCAATGCTTTTATAAAACACAACAAAACAACACGTCGAGCTCAACCCTTGTGGGAGCCGCGTTTACCCCACGTGCTTAAATTTGATGAAACAGTAACATTGCTATTCTTGTATCTGTACTTGAAACAAACATTAGGAAAAATAATGTATATTTTAGGTGTTTGATGACTCTAATGGTTTTATGGGACACCTAAAATGTACACATAACTTATTTAATACACATTATGATCAGTTTATGCATGCATAGGGTGAATGTGTATGTAATGTTTGTAATCAGTCATTGCTTAGAGTATACTCTAATACTATTGTTTACTTCTTTTTTAGGAACAAGCACTAGGAGCAAAAGATGAAGCTTGGGATAGTAGCAAAAAAAAATGACACCAGTTAAGACCAGTCATTCATAGGTAATGGCTGGTTACCTTCCTTCTATGCACATTCATTGCTTTTTCTTACTTATTCATGCATATATTGTTCATAATTTGTATTGAATAAGTTAAGTCAATCTCATGGCTTGTGTGAGATGATGTGCATTTCTACATTCAGTAAGGATTACTCTTTTCTAAAAAGATCATAATCTTTCTTCTATTACATGCATGTGTATGAATGCAATAATCTGTAATTGTAATCTTTCTTGGATTTTTTATTTATACATCTGAATGTAATATAGGAAAGTTAATAAAATGTACCTCATTTTCCCAATTTAAAATCAATAAACTCCACCTGATTGAGCCTATGAGTGAAAATTTGGTAACAAAAATAAATGCATTCAAAGATTTTGTATGGAGAGCTAAAGCTCCACAATATGCAGAGAAGGTTGTTACTAAGAGGAGCTTACATCTGAAACTCCCTAAAGCTATCATTCAGGAAAATGTAAGGAAGGCTATAAGGGTTGAATTGCAGAATATGACTACTAAAGAGGGCAAAGAGCTTCTAAAGAAGAGTGGTATATTGTTGTTACCTGAATGGGACATTGTTGATGCTATAGTGCTTGATACTATAAGGAGGTATGAAAGGCCCTTGCTACAAACTAAAGAAGCAGAGATGGCACTTTGAGGATCATCATTTAGTGAAGAATGGGATGCATTAGCAATCTGGTCATTATCTTTGGGATCCAAGAATCTGGTAGTGGCTGAACCATTAGATTTTAGTGGACAATTGTTGATAAAGAGAGTCACTGACACCCCAGCTTTAGAGGAAGTTGATATGGCTGTGAATGTTGTGAATTTTACTAAGGAAATAATGGAAGACCTTACTCTTGAAAGAGATGAGTATAGGAACAAATATAATAGTCTTATAGGTGAATATGATAAGAGTCAACAAAAGGTGTCCATGTTAGAAACTGAGCTAGCATTGTATAATCAGTAGGTAGAAGTATTAAGAAAGAAAGGTCAAAATAGTTCAAGTCATGCATCACCAACTTCTCCAGTTGCATATTCTCAATCCCCCTCACTGGATCAATCTTTGGCAATAGTGCCATATAATTTGGGGCAGGAGCCACTCACAATTGAGAGTCCAAGCACATCAGGTACCATCCCATCAAATGATCCTACAAGGGCACAACTCCTCACACAAATTGAAGTGTATAAGAAATTCCTTGGGCAGACACAAGACACAATGTATGAGAGCAATTCAAGGATTTTTCATACTATCTTGAAACACATAAATAGAAAGATTCACAGTAAATTGAATAGTGTTCATGCCAATTACTCATTGATGCTAAGAGCAATAAGGTTATATTAGAGGGATAAGGAGTTGGCCACCCCACTCCTTGATAAATGGATTCCTAGAGCTGAGAAGTTGAAGCTCATGGTAGTTGGGGCCAATCAATAGGAAGATAGATACCCAAAGGTTATCCCAACTTATAGATTTTTCAATGAAATTAATGAACAAGGGTTTCAAGGGTATATTGCTCCACTAGAACAAAAAATAAGGGAATTGAAAACTAATTATGACTAGGCATATTTGTCATTGTTGCTAGGAATTCAACAAACTTATGATGAAGTGAAACCCCTGCAGATGTGGAAGAACTAGATGGACAACACCATTGCCTCTCAAGCAAAGCTTATTTGTGAAAAAGTTGCTATTAATATTCTGAATAACACTTTGGAGAAATTATTTTTTATCATCACCTTTTTGGAGGATTTTGATAAGGAATACAATTCAATAATGAAAAAATATTCTCCATACATGAAGAAGATGGATGAAATCATTGATTTCAATTGGCCATCTGATGCTAAATATGAACAATGGAAGAGAATATTTATTGATCGATTGGGTTTGTAAGTACAGAAAGGGAAACATATATGATTGTTCAAGTATAACATAGGTCTGGCCTTTGAAAGAATAATGTGTAACAAATATATGTTTCTTAATACCGAGTATTATAGATAAATGTTAATTGTTGATGATATGAGTGTTGATGGGGATGTGGACTCACTTTTTGGCCTTGTCATTTTGTCTTTTTTCCCGATGTAACAAATGAGTGACAACAACTTGAAGATTATTCTTTCTAACATGTGCCTTTTGAAGGGCAGGTTTCTTCTCGCTACAAAGGCTAATGATCTTGTCTTCTATGTATTCCCTCCAATGGAAAATGTAAATATAATTGCAATGGGAATGTGTCTTGTAGCAGTCCAACTGGGATGTGGCATGTGTACTCTTGGACCGAAGCTTGTTTTACTCCCTTGTTTCCATAAAAGGGAATTCAAGGTCATTAGTGCAACTCTCTTGTTGAATTCTGGAATTGAATGGTGCAATTGAAAAACATGCAGTCAATATGTTAGAATTCCTTATCTTATGCTTTGAGTGTAGTCAGTAAATTTTTTCAAATGTATGGTTCCTGAGCATATCTAAATGATAATGCAAGTTTTCAGAGTCTGTAATCTCTCCAATTTTACTCTGTACCTAAATTATTATTGAAAACCTTGATCAAAGATCATTTCATTAATCGTCATTGTTATTTTACTTTGATGTATGCTTTGATTTTAGCTTTGGTTTAAAGATTAACTCGTTCATTGCACAGACCAAGTAAGAGAGGAGTAATAGGGAATGGATTTTGATGGTTTTGATACACGATCATGGTGCATGAGCCTTGAATAGGTCCTAGGTGATCACGGGTGCTTGCTGGAGATTAACGGAATGTAGTGCATTCACCAACAAACTCTCAATATTTTTACGTTTATGCTAGTTATGTTTTAGTTATGAAGTGATGTGACTTTTTGTAAATGGGCCTGAAGCTTGTTGCTTCCCATACAAATAGGGAAATCAGGGTCCGATTTTGAAATCATCATCATCATATCATATTCTATTAGAGTAGGCATTAGTAAGAAGATAGGTTGCATAATCCACCCATCCATATAATTAAATTACTTCTATTACAAATGCTTATATTTTCAAGTAATACAATGGAGCATACTACTTATAATTCATAATCCATTTTCAGTGTTCAATTACTATGTCAATTTTCATTGCTTATATATTACTTTGTTGTCTCCAAAGTGGTCTTTTCCAGTTATTTAAGTCTTCAAGATTTATCAGAACACATTTTCTATTCCTATGTGGATGCTTTGATTAGATTCTAGTTGATGTGAATTAAAAATCTTTTCAAATAGTTTACTTTAATTGGTCCCTTCCCAGGGTTAAAATCCTTTTAAAGAGGTTATTTTATGACCATGTATATTTTTTTCTACATACTTCATCATAAAATTATTAAACCCATTATCACATATAGACCCACAAGAATGGTGAATGTGTCATGAATCCATAATGGAATTCCTAATTCAATGATTATTTTATGATGCAATTATGACATGTGGAATTAATATGCCATTTTTATCCAATGAGCTCATCTTGGGATTTGGGTGTTTATTTTCTAACTAGATTTTTGGGTGCCACTTTTTTTGGTGGTTTTAGATCATGGTTTTGTAATCACTACTTATATTTATATGATGCTTGAAATTTAATTTTATAGTAGCTAGATGAAAACCTATTGGAATGTCATAATAAGGCAGAAAAAAATGGAAAAAAAGATAAGAGTCTCATTAGACTCTATTTGGCTAATTCAATATTGTTGAATGTACATTAAGAGACCATTATATCACTTATTTTAAAGAAATTGGGAGATACATATCAAGCTAAGTCTATAGTTAATAAAATATTTCTAATAAACAAGTTATATACCATCAAAATGGAGAGTGGTGGTTCTATAGTTTAACACTTGAATTAATATTACTGAAGCATTTCAAAGTTTAGTTCATAAGAATCATCCTTTTTTAAACATGGATTGTAAATATTTATGAAAATTTAGAAGTCTTGGTCATTAACATTATTGTCTGCTACATGTAGAATAGGAAACATGTAAAATAGGTAAAATTCATTATGAAGTTTGATCATGAAATTTAAAATAGGAACCTCAAAAAAAACGTAAGCCCTACCAATACAATATTCATTTTGATTTATTTTTCAAAAAAATTATGAAGTTTAAAGTTAAATTAAATTAAATTTCCACCATATAAATACAATAGGGTCTCAGGAAGGATATATCTTGGCTTATTTTACATAGATTTTTCTAAATATAGGTATGCTAGTTTCAATATTGTTGAATGTACATGAAGAGACCATCATAACACTTATTTTAAAGAAATTGGGAGATACCTATCAAGCTAAATCTATAGTTAATAAAATATTTCTAATAAATAATTTATATACTATCAAAATGGAGAGTGGCAGTTCTATAGTTTAACACTTGAATTAATATTACTAAAGCATTTCAAATTTTAGGCCATAAGAATCATCCTTTTTTAAGCATGGATTGCAAATAATTCTGAAAATTTAGAAGTCTCGGTCATTAACATTATTATATGCTACAATGTCATCCAATGTATCATATTCAATGTTCATATATTCTTTCAGGTATTTCATATTATCATCATCCTCATCTTGACCTGCATCATCTTCATCATCATTGAAATTTGACTATAGACCGTCTATATTGTTCCCAGATGTATTTGGCTCATCATTTTCTATACCATCCATATTGTTATCTTCCACAACATCATCTAACTTTGGATTGTTGTCTTCTTGTGCCTGAACATAACCATCTTCAACATCATCATGGATGTCAATTTCTTTGATGTTCTCTAATCCCTATCTCTCACTTTGTTCTCCATCATTGTTTTGCTCAGTATCCACTAATGTTTCATCAAATACATGCCTTAATCTTGGATCACAATGTATGACAAACATCCATTTCAGGTCCAAAATATCTTTAAATAAAAATACCTACACATGAATGGCATACATATATTAGACATATGTTATAACAATTTTATTGATTAATAAACACATGTATATATTCGCAATAAACTATGAATTAATAGATTAATGATCACTACCGCTCCTTGTTTGATTTAAATAAATACCTGCTCACAATGAATTGGTAGAACATAAGGCTCCTTATCCTCTGATAGGAAGCATGAGGAATCTATAGAAAAAAATCCACTATGGGTATCATGTCTTTGTTTCCTCTCAAATGCTTCATACCATCTACAATTAAAAATACAACATTTAAAAGAGTGGTAATCCAAATCAATAATTTCCTGTATTTTCCCAACATATTGTAGATTCCCTTCAATTATTTTCTTATCTTTTGAGCTTGATTGACTGGATTGCTTGAAGTCAACCATGATGCCACAATCAAAGGATCGTCTCTTTACATCTACACTTTCTACATGATAATGTCGACCATATGCCCACATTGTTGGATATTTCCTCGCCTATGAAAGACCATTTATTTCAGTGAAAAAAAATATAATGATGAATATTAAAATAGTTAATAGTGTCAAAACTGTAAGGAAACAACATTTTGTAAAATTTGAATTGTACCTTTCTTTCACATCCTCTAGACATGTTGATTTCATCTTCTGTTATGTTTGAATCTATACCTGCATCTTCTATTTGATTTTGAATTTGTTTAGTAACCCATTCTAGTGTTCAATATTTGTCCCATTCCCCAAGAATATTAGTGGGAAGTAGAGTATTCCTTGGGTTTGATCTCCTAAACCATCTCCTTGCTTCTAGCACTTCTCTCTTTTTATCATACATATCAATCCATTTGTTCATAAAGTCCATGTGGTACAAAATAAACTTGTCGAGTATTGCACTTTCATCTACATCTATTACATGTCAACATGTTTATTTCAAACTCCAAATGTCATGCTATTAATTTGAAAAGTAAATTACAGAGTATATTAATGATTGCAATAAAAACAACCACACTGATCATGAATTTAGTTTCTAATTTCTACTTGAACACCATTAGATTGTGGTTTTTCTCCATCAATAATATCTGATGCTTGTTCTTCATCCCAGACATGTGGCCCATCTTCAAAATCCTTACCAAGGAATTCACACAAGAAGAAAAATGCTTCATTCAATTCATACCCTTCAGCCATGCAACCCTATGGATGTGCCTTTTGTCGGACATATCTTTTTAGAGTTGTCATATACCTCTTAAAGAAAAACATCCACCTTGTTGATACGACACTCACCAATTCAATGTCATCGACTAGGTGTATAAGTAAATGGACTTGTAGGTCCATGAAACTTGTAGGTAGCTCCTTCTCAAATACACATACAATTTCTGCAATTTCCTTCTTCCACTTTGCCACTTCACATTCATGGATCTCCTTGGAGGTCACCCACCTAATATAAGAATAGTAAATTAGTATGAACCTTTAGTCAAAAATTAAAATGCAATATAATATCTTTGTGTCTCTCACACATGAACATTACATATAACCACATACCTTGTAAATGTTGACAATCGACTTATGGCATTCCTTAAGTCAATTGTAATATTGAATCACCCCTAATTTCCAATGGAATGATATGCTATCAAACACATTTATGAAAAGGTCATTAGTAATTTTTTCTCACACAACAAAATATAAAAATATATTTAGTACTTAATCAATGTTCCCAGTAAATGTTAAATGGTGATATATAATACCTTCAAAAAATAATGAAAATCATGTGTTTTAAATCCTTTGATATGTCCATCATCTATAAAATGTTTAGCCAATGATGACCCATAGCCAGTAGGTGTCCTTATTGAACAGATGAAATTTTTTAGTTGGTCTAGCTCTTTTTAAAAAAAAATTCATGGAGCTTATGCATATGTTTCATTTTCCCTGTTTGGCCACAAATGTTTTCTATAAAATTTGGTGTGCGAAAGAGCAATATCTCTCCTTGAAAGCAAGGTGTCCTCTTTTCCTAATATATGTTGAAATATAAAATCTAGGACATTTTTGAAGATGTGCATAGGATCTAATAGGTGAGATATTAATAGATCCTTCCAGTAAGGGAGCTCATAAAATATGGATTTCCTTTTCATTCCTTCTGGCATATTCACTACAACTTATTTTGGTTCTTCAATTGAATCACTCTGATCAAAAAAATCCTCCCAAGCTTTCAATTCAGCATCTTCATACTTCTTAATCTAATCACCTGGACCCATAATTATGGGAGGGCCTCTATTTTCAACTTTTCCATCAAATTGATTATTCAAGCAATTTCTAAACTTATGATCTAGTGGTAGAAAAACCCTGTTGTTTGCATTAATAAATTTATGTAGATCTTTAGAATACCACCCTTGAAATTGTTCTACACATCTTGGACATGCAAATATCCCCTTTGTTTGAATTCCTACAATTCAATAAGTAATGTTAATAACATCAAAAAAATAGTATAAAACTAACTATGAAAGTTGGGATGAAAATAAATTGAGTGTAAATACATAAATATTTTATCTTACCAGGATAAACACCAAGTCCTGGGAAATCATGAATAGTCCAACATAGCACACCATACAACATGAAGGACCTATTTGATGGAGGACGTGATATTCCATACATTCTTATGCCTTTCCATAGCAGTTGCATCTCATCAATAAAAGGCGCAAGATACACATCCATGTTTTTAACCTGATTTTTTCCTGGAACAATGAGAGTCAGCATAATGTGCTCCTTTCTAACACTCATCCATGGGGGAATATTGTATACTATCAATCCTACTGGCCAAACACTATAATTTGAGCTTAGGAAAGAGAATGGGCACACTCCATCAATTGCAAGAACAAATCTAATACTACGGGGTTCATCTTTGAATTTTCTTGGCCATTTTTCCTCTATGTGTTTCATTGCTTTGGAGTCAGCTGGACTTCGCATGAATCCATCTTTACTCCTGTTCTTTGCATGCTAGTCCATCAATTGTGCAAGTGACTTGCAATGAAACATTCGTTGAAGTCTAGGTATAATTGGCATGTGATGTAAAACCTTCTTTGGAACTGTAGGACCTTGTACATCTGATGATATCTCTTCTCTTTGCATATAGGGCATTCTACCTTGTTTTGGTATTCATCTATGTATAAAATGCAATCATTTTTACATGAATGAAGTTGCTTATATTCAAACCCGAACTCAACCAACAACAGATGCGCCTCTATGCAAGTTGATGGAAACACATTCTCTTCAGGGAATATTTTAGTTTTTAGTGCCCTATAAGATTGCCAAAAAATAAATCAATTGAATGTTTGACTTATGATGAACATGCTTGATATGCCAATCTATACTAGGACTATTTATATACAATATATTGTTTTAAAATTCCCTTAAACAAATATAAACGAAGTCGATGAATTTTATGAATTGTGTACACCAATTGAAAATGCAAAGTAAGAAATAGATTTCAACTCACTTCAGTAGGGCAGTGAATCCTTTGTCTGACCAACCAAATAGTGACTTTATTTCTAATAATATTATTGTGCATGCCAGTTTTGAGGTTCTACTTGAACCTGATTTGAACACGGGTGTCTTCGCTGCTTGCTTGATGGAGTCTTTCAAGTTGTGATCATCAACATTATGTTGATGGTAATTACCCCTGCTATCATCACTATTGTCAACCATATGATCATTATTGTCATCATTGTTTCCATCCCCGAAGAAACTTATAATAATTCCATTCAATCCTTCTTCATGCACTACATTTTCACTATCATGATCATAATTATTAAGGCTAGGTGGCATGTCATTAGTGTATGCGGATCTCATCAGCTCTTCAAATTTCTCAGGTGGTAGTAATCTCTTCATACTTGCTCTTTTCTCCTTGGTATTGTTTAAAGGATGGTTTGGATCATCCCGTCCAAATCTTAATAACCCATTTGGATCATGGGTATTAGTATGTGTTTCATCAACATCTTCTACCTATCAACAAACACAAGCATTATTTAATGTTTTCCAACAATTGGATAAATCATAAATGTATCAATTTCAAAGAAATATAATCAAATATGGCTTAAAAAATAAAAATATAGATTGTATGAACATATATACATCAATTGAATAATGGAACATTATTTTATAGACTACCTTTTTTATACAATAATTTAAATAAAACACAATTTTTACAACATAGTTTATCAAACATCAGTCCACACTCATTTATTATTCTTTGGTTTTCTACCCTTAAGAACATCCTTAGGGAGACCTTGTTCTTCCCTTTTCTTTTGCGTAGGAGTGTGTTTTAAGAAGGGGTAATCAATAAATAACTCATCCCCAATGGTAAGGTCCTTAATAGCCTCAACCATTATCAATCTATCAACCTCTCTTTCCATACTCCATCTTTATCATTTATAACCTCAACAATTTGACAATTTGGTCTTACATTAGGGTCCCTTCCCTTACTACTAATTATAAATCCTACAATATTTTTGTGTGTGTATGCACATCCATCTATATACATAAGATGACCTCTATTAATTTCTTTTCCACTTTCCAATTGGAGACGATGTGTATACATATTCAAATTTAGACCATATGCTAACATGCTAGGCTTATATTCTACTAGCCTTCTCCATTCACCACTGTAATATGATGGACCATAATATGGCATTAATCTCCTAGTGGTTTGTTCTGAATTGTTTCTATGTTTAGATCCCACATGTACATTTTGGAAAATAAAGAGGGCTAGATTCGCTCCATGAATATTGGAGGGTCGTATCATGTAGTTGTATCCCCAAAATTGAAACACCTTGTACACTCTAGGTAGTTGTTCATCACTAGGCCAAGCACAATATAGTCGATGATCAAATTTCTCTTTGTAAATTGATCTCAAACTCAGGGGAAAGTCATCATCTCCATCACATTCATTCTCATAGGGTATGTAGTCCACCTTCCCCCTGTCTTTAAGAAAATTATGCATCTTTAAACCGGTTCTTGTTCTATGACTTGTTTTCATCAATTCCTCATCTTTTGAGCTGGTATATTGGCACATATTTTTGTTAGATGTATCATTTGATAAATGATCATTACCCTCTAGGCTAGAAGTCTATGATCTAGGAAACTTTAAACCAAGAACTTTATCCTGCAAGTATCCATTGAGAAAAAAATAGTCATTTAAATAATATAAAATAATGTTTAAACGAATTATACATGTTATTTATATCAAATTGGAAAATTCCTTACCACAATTCCTATTGGATTTGAATCAATTGTAGGAGGCATACTACCGATTGGAAGCTCATCATATATGTAATTTCTTTGTACAATTGCTTGTTTGAATTGTTTCTTTCCACGACATATAAAACATCCACAAACAACAATTTTCTCAAAGTATTCATCTCATGTACTACAGTCCTAACCAACCTCTTGTTCAGTGCAATCATTTGTTGTGTCTAGAAGATCCATTGTCAAGATTGGATAATACATTATAAATTTCAATAATACTATGAAAAAAGATGGGCGTATCACAAAAATCCATCAAATCATTTTTTCCTAAGTTAAGTCAAAATTTGAGTACCTGATGTCTCACTTCATCTGTTCTGTCCTCATTTGATATGACATGATCTGTTGCCATGGCCTTGTCTCACCCCTATAATACACAACATAGTAAATAATGTTTAGTACACCAATTATATCATTTCAATGAATATGTTATCCAACACAAAACCTCACTTTAGTCATATATTTTCTCAAAGTATTCATCCCATGTACTATAGTCCTGACCAACCTCTTGTTTAGTGCAATCATTTTTTGTGTCTGCAAGATCCATTGTCATATCCTCTTCCACCCACTGTTGTCTACGTGATTTAATAGTTTTAGGTCCACGTCCACGTATATATCTTCCTCTTTTTCTAGTTGAATGCTTAGGCTCTGCATTTTCTCCAATCTCCATCTAAATTAATCAACAACATGCATTAATTTATGTCAAGATTGGATAATACATTAGAAATTTCAATAATATTGTGAAAAAATATGGTCGTATCACAAAATGCCATCAGATCATTTTTTCCTAAGTTAAGTCAAAATTTGAGTACCTGATGTCCCGCTTCATCCATTGTGTCCTCATTTGACATAACATGATCTGTTGCCATGGCCTCATCTCACCTCTATAATACACAACATAGTAAATAATGTTTAGTACACCAATTATATCATTTCAACGAATATGCTATCCAACACAAAACCTCACTTTAGACATATATTTGATGTATTTCACACTTTAGATGACTCATCTAGTTGTATAGGGCTTATTTTTGAGTTCACAAATCTAACCTCTATTAGTTTTGTACCCACAAAATTGACATGGGATAAGGAATAGATAAAATAGGGAACCATGATTGCTCCATTGGAACATATGAAGATGAAGTCAATTTAGGATCAATTTATTTATCAACTTCCAAGCAAAATACATCATTTTGCACTGCTGGATGCTAAATTAGGCACACTTTGCACCACCTTTTGCAGCCCAAATAGATTACATTTAGGGTTGAAAGGCAGTGCTAAAGTTAGTCTTAACTATGCCCACTATAGTGTCGACTACTGAATCAAGAACAAAATTTTAAAACTTCCTGCGTCAAGGAAGAGATGACAGGAGAAAAAATTCGTGTGAAGGAAGAGAGGAGAAAAAAGGGAAAAACAACCAAAGGAGGGCGACAACCAAGTAGATCATAAATTCAATTTAGTTTTTGAAACCATAGGTAAGGTTACAATTTTTTTCTTTCATTCCCAGAAATATTTTTGTTTGGATTAAATGGAGAGGATTTTGAAGAAAAGGTTGTGAATATTGTTTCGTTTACATGTGAATCATTCAAGTCTCATGTGGTTGCAAAGGAGGAGGGTAAAATTTTAGACATTGCATTATTTCCTCCGCATCTGAGAGCAGTGAACACATTTTTGAAACCCCAATGCCCCAATTCACTTATCATTCCCATCCCAAGCTTTTAGTTTCTAGTTCAATTTCTCGAACCTTCCTTCCATACCTTTCTCTGAAGAAAAATTTCTCGCTTCCTTCCTATAAAATTAGTCAAGTGCTTTCAAGACAAGTCCCATGGGAATAGAGGTTGGTCGAGACAATATGAGGAGATAGGGATTTTGATACGACAATTGAATAATAGATCATTTCCTCAAATTTGTGAGACCTTCAGGCTTAAATTAGCTACTACTAATTTTCACTTATTCTTTTACAGAACAATGAGCTCATGGTTTCGAATTGATTGTAAACACACATTCATTTTCTTTCTAATTAGTGGATGTGACTCGAGCATGGGACCTATCTATGTTAACTCTCAATAAAACAACACTTCGTGCCCTTTTTATCCCCCAAAGATTACCATTCTATACAGGTGCGCAAGTGTTGATTTTTTTACAATACATTTGTTTCATTTTGCATATATTTATATCATTTAAAATATATTTATATTCTATATAGGTGTGCAAGCAATTAATTCATAGGCATTTAAATTGAGAAAGAGAGCCATTCAAGGTAAAATTTTCATACCACAAACTGGATGAAAACTTGCATACCTGAAAAATGTGTACTTTGTTTGCCTCCACAGACTGGACGAAAATAATTTTCCCTAGGTCACCTCAAAATGTCAAGCAATAGAGGGAAGAGAACAAAGGGAGCATACTCTAGCCATAATGAGGTAATTCATTGTCAATTTATAGATCTGTAAATGTTTCCATTGTTTCTTTCATTTTTAATTTTTAATTTTTAAATTTAAAAGAAGAAATTTATTATATATATATATAGGGACATGTGAACGACAAAGATAAAGAGGCATTGGCTTCCATATTGGGGGTAGAGGCATTGAAAAAATTGGATGATGTGTGCTAGAAAATGCTTGTCAGATACATAGAAAACTGATCTAGTGAAGCCCCTCAAACATTGCAATCAAATCAATCGTGTCAAAGGGAATCAATTGATTCCCCAAGTAGTCCTAGATCGAGAAAAAGATCCAAGAGGAAATCAATAATAGTAAACTCTAAGAGTATAGAACAGGGAGTAGAGGCTTCCGTTATCCCACCCACTCTTGGGACATAGACTTCTTCCACCACGCCAAGTTTTCAATCTTGCATTGGTAGCTACAATACCAAGATAGAATACGATGTGGTTTCAGGGGAAGTCCAAATAACAGATGTTGGAAAAGGGTTTTTGAATAGGTTGAAGGAATCATTACTTCAATGGTTCAAAGCACATCTACATTTTCCATTCTCAAAGATACCCATACACCTACAAAAAACAGTTATCAATGACATGGAGATTGAATTTGGCACAGGTTGGTTTGTGAAGAAGGTAAAGCTATTAATGTCTCAAAATTGCAAGCGATTTCGATGTAGCCAAACAAAGAAGATAAAAAAAAACCCTCCCAAGCTAAGGCTAAAAAAAAGGCCAATTGATGTAAGTTTCAAAGTATGGAAAGAGCTTGTAAAAGCATATGAGAAGTTCGATGCACAAAGGAAGTCTGGTAAGGAGAGTATGCAAGTATTTGAATTTGCTCATAAGTTATATCAAATTTATTAAACAATTTTTAAATTTTATTTGTGCATAGTTAAATTGAATTAGTATATGTTTGAGGACAAGGCCTCCAAGGCTAGGCTTCAAAAAATTTGTGCCACGCATCACAGTGGCCAAAAAGGTTTACAAGCTTTGATCTGTAAATTTGTAAGTATATTTAATATGTTAAATGATATTTTTTTTAATTTCCTAGGAAAAAGTAAATGATTGCATATTAATTAGTTTAACTAGTCCATGTGCCATGTTTTGACAGGAGGAGAAATATGGCCGACATCCAAAGAAATTTGAAAAGGAAAAGTTACAAAGCAAAAAGTGGGTCAATTTTTTAATCTGGATGGAGAACAAGGTATCAATAGTTGACTTTCAATAACTTAGTTGGATATTGTTGTGTTAATATGTCAATTTTCATTTCTTGTGTTGAGTTGTTTATTGATATGTAGGATCAATTCTAAAGTGCTTCTCTATTGGCCCTAGATCCCAGTCAATTGTCCCATTATTTCATGTTGAGGAAAAAAAAATGTTTGCCTTATTTTCATCGCATCTTTTAATTAATGACCATTGTCTTTTAATATCTCTTAAGTGTCCTCATTTAAGTTATGATTTGTATCATTTGAGTAACTTAGTCCCATGTTGATTTGATTTATCTTCTTTTCTCTCAAACATGGTAGCTCAAGGAGTGCTTCCTTGAATTCATGTTGCCATTCTACTAAGTGAATCCACATGCATCTTTGTCATCCTTCCTCATGATGTTTCCATTCTTTAAACATGTAAGAATTTTTTGATGCATCTTGGTAGGAATCCTATAGATCTAACACATCCTTGTAGTCTACATCACTTGGTGTAGCTAACCAACCACTTGATTTGTCCATCTAATTTTAAAAAAGGTAGTAAATTCATGTCTTCCAAGTTAAAAAAATCCATAAATATTTAGAAATCAGCAATAAAAAACCTGCAACTTGATCTAATCAACATAGATAAGTGTGTAATACTAGACTTCTTAACATTCAAAATATAAATGGAATGTCCTTAACACCAAGTAGAGCTATCCAAAAAAGCTAACTAAAAACACAAACATGCTCCCGCACAGAATGGCCTAATGGCTGGTTGTCATAGAAGTCAAACTTCTGAAGTAACAACACTGATCAAGTTAACATATGTGCATCATTTGCATAAAAAATTGAACCATTTATGCACATGAATAAATAGTAGAATGATGTAGACAAAGTCAATTCATTTGAATTTATGCCTCTTGGAAGGCATTCCTCTTGAATCTCTAATTTCAGGTGCCCGAGACATCCCTGTAGCTTTTACCTTTCATCATCATCTTTCCTCTTCACTATCAGACTCATCTCCTTTTTCCTTATCTTCATTTCTAGCTTCAGATTCTAATTCATCCCATGTTTTACCTTCCTCCCCTTCAAAATCTTCTTATTCTTCTTTGTGCTCATCTAACTCCATAAGAGATTCATCTTCTAAACCTTCATCATTTGATTTTGATTCCTCTTCTACATCAGAGGGTTCATATCCTTGATTTGACTCTTCTAAATTATCAGAATCAAAATTGCTAGCTTCCATATTCAAAAATTCCCAACCACCATCTTCAATAAATTTATTTGGATCATCAGTAATAGTCTTCAAAATTGACTGCCAGTTCAAGTTCATTCTACTTTCATAATACTTTATATCCATGGAGTTCAACCATTCCTTGATGCCATCAAGCAAATATTGAGGAATGGCATCAATGCGGAGTACATCCCGCTTGAAGTCTTTGAAAAAAATAGCCATATCAAATGCCTTTTTCCCAAGTCCTACTCTCTCAAGGTTAACAATCTCAATCTCACTAATAGCACTAATAGTGATTACTAAGAAAGGTAATTCCACCAACTCTACCAAATAGTTTACCATAGGAACAATAAAAGCAGAGGCTTTGAAAGGAACTCCATGAAAACCAAGCTCTCTAAATGGTATATCAAACTCTAGTTCAAGATATTTTAGATGAGGCTGCTCCCATAGCTCTCTTACTCACTTGACAAATCCTTGAAACTTTGCATTGATATTATTTTTCATGTTCCTCTCTTGCTATTCTTCCTCAATTTCATCAGGATCATACATTGACCTTATTGCCCCTCCTAAAGTTTAGACCACATCCATTACCTCCACATAAAACTGGACATCCTTGGTCTTCTTGGTTTCCACACCATGATATGGTTATGCAAATAAAAATGAAGCAAAGTAATCATCTCCTTCTCCACTGGCTAGAAGAATGCATGCTTAATGTTTTGATACATGATATTAGCTCTCTCTTCTTCTCTCATGGTTGAATACAAGATTCCATTATGGTGGGCCTCTAGAGTTCTAGTCATCTTTCTTCCTCTTCCACCAAATGCTAGCTTGATCCACAAGTCTACTAGCCTAATTGCCTTTGTTTTTGAAAGCTGAAGTTTCTCCTAAGTAACCAATGTAGCTCTCTCTGCCTTTTTAGAATCTTTCATTGTTATAGGCAATTAGTGCCTAATTGATTAACAATCTCAATCTCACTAATAGTGATTACTAAGAAAGGTAATTCCACCAACTCTACCAAATAGTTTATCATAGGAACAATAAAAGCAAAGGCTTTGAAAGGAACTCCATGAAAACCAAGCTCTCTAAATGGTACATCAAACTCTAGTTCAAAATATTTTAGATGAGGCTTCTCCCATAGCTCTCTTACTCGCTTGACAAATCCTTGAAACTCTGCATTGATATTATTTTTCCTATCCCTCTCTTGTTGTTCTTCCTCAATTTCATCAGGATCATACATTGACCTTCTTTCCCCTCCTAAATTTTGGACCACATCCATTACCTCCACATAAAACTGGACATCCTTGGTCTTCTTGGTTCCCACACCATGATATGGTTATGCAAATGAAATTGAAGCAAACTAATCATCTCCTCTGCTATTTGGAAGAATGCATGCTTAATGTTTTGATACATGATATTATCTCTCTCTTCTACTCTCATGGTTGAATACTAAAATCCATTATGGTGGGCCTCCAGAGTTCCAGTCATCTTTCTTCCTCTTCTACCAAATGTTGGCCTAATCCACAAGTCTGCCAGCCTAATTGCCTTTGTTTTTGAAAGCTGAAGTTTCTCCTAAGTCACCAGTGTAGCTCTCTCTTCCTTTTCAGACTCTTTCATTGCTATAGGAAATTAGCGCCTAATTGATTAACAATCTCAATCTCACTAATAGTGATTACTAAGAAAGGTAATTCCACCAATTCTACCAAATATTTTACCGTAGGAACAATAAAAGTAGAGGCTTTGAAAGGAACTCCATGAAAACCAAGCTCTCTAAATGGTACATCAAACTCTAGTTCAAAATATTTTAGATGAGGCTGCTCCAATAGCTCTCTTACTCGCTTGACAAATCCTTGAAACTCTACATTGATATTATTTTTCTTATCCCCCTCTTGTTGTTCTTCCTTAATTTCTTCAGGATCATACATTAACCTTCTTGCCCCTCCTAAAGTTTGGACCACATCCATTACCTCCACATAAAACTGGACATCCTTGGTCTTCTTGGTTCCCACACCATGATATGGTTATGCAAATGAAAATGAAGCAAACTAATCATCTCCTTCTCCACTGGCTAGAAGAATGCATGCTTAATTCTTTGATACATGATATCATCTCTCTCTTCTACTCTCATGGTTGAATACTGAAATCCATTATGGTGGGCCTCCAAAATTCTAGTCATCTTTCTTCCTCTTCCACCAAATGTTGGCCTGATCCACAAGTCTACTAGCCTAATTTCCTTTGTTTTTGAAAGCTGAAGTTTCTCCTAAGTCACTAGTGTAGCTCTCTCTACCTTTTCAGACTCTTTCATTGCTACAGGTAATTAGCACCTAATTGATTAACAGTCTCAATCTCACTAATAGTGATTACTAAGAAAGGTAATTCCTCCAACTCTACCAAAAATTTTACCATAGGAATAATAAAAGCAGAGGCTTTGAAAGAAACTCCATGAAGACCAAGCTCTCTAAATGGTATATCAAATTCTAGTTCAAAATATTTTAGATGAGGCTACTCCCATAACTCTCTTACTTGCTTGAAAAATCCTTGAAACTCTACATTGATTTTATTTTTCATGTCCCTCTCTTGTTGTTCTTCCTCAATTTCATCAGGATCATACATTGACCTTCTTTCCCCTCCTAAATTTTGGACCACATCCATTACCTCCACATAAAACTGCACATCCTTGGTCTTCTTGGTTCCCACACCATGATATGGTTATGCAAATGAAAATGAAGCAAAGTAATCATCTCCTTCTCTACTAGCTAGAAGAATGCATGCTTAATGTTTTGATACATGATATCAACTCTCTCTTCTACTCTCAGGGTTGAATACCGAAATCCATTATGGTGGGCCTCCAGAGTTCTAGTCATCTTTCTTCCTCTGCCACCAAATGTTGGCCTGATCCACAAGTTTGCCAACCTAATTGCCTTTTTTTTTAAAGTTGAAGTTTCTCCTGAGTCACAAGTGTAGCTCTCTTTTCCTTTTCAAAATATTTCATTTCTATAGATCTTTTGTGGGATTTAATCATTTGTACCATATCATTGATGTGCTTTGAATCCTTGGATCTAAAGGAAATTTCCATAACATAAATACTGCTAGGGAATTTCAATGTTGGCATGTAGTTGGAATTAAAGCCGATACCTAGAACATTGAAAATTATCCTTATATAATAATTCCCTCCATATTGTTGGCTTGTAACACTCTTGATGGTGGCTACATGAAATGGAACCATGATGCCATATATGGGTACCAGAACAACATCATTTTTCATATCAACCTGAATCATGAGCTCTCTAGAAACGGGGATATCAGCCACATTTTTGTATGAAACCATCTAAGTGGATGGCTTGGAAGAGCCATGTCCATCTCCTATACCAATTCCCCCTACAACCAATCTTCTTGTAGTCTCCTCATTCTTTTGTAGAGGGTTGGCACTTGAGGTTATGTAATAGAATTTACAATTGATAGTTAAATTGTATAACAATTTTTTTTATGATCTTTAATAATGTTTAGCATGTTTTACATCATTGGAATCACATATTAGTTGTAAATTTTTTGAAATTTTATTATGGTATGTGCACTTTGATATGATGTAATATGATTATGGTTTCATCTCATATGTTGTAATATTAGATATATAACAAAAAAATAAATTATTACATGAAATAAATAATAAATTTTCATTTTAATGTTTTTTTTTAAGAACACGGGTCTTCCAGAAGATCAAGATGATCCTCATCATGATATAGATCCAGAAAATATTGGTTATACTGGTACCTAACACATGGAAGAGGATGATGATGATGCAGATGTGAAAGACACTGAGGCCAATGACAATGATGATGATGATGATGATGATGATCACATGATGGTGGTGATGATGATGAGGCAGTTGCTGGTAGTACCCAGTGACATTCATGATCATATAGACTACATCATGGATCATTGTTGATATATCGTTATGATGCCTCTTTTCATGGTTACTATCATATGTATCATTTTCATGGCCTACAATACCATATTATTGAGTTGTATCATATTCACATTTATCATTTTCACTTATATCATTTGGACATGTATCATCTTGACTTTTATCAATTTGAGTTAAATAATTTATCATTTTTACTTATATCATTTGTACATGTATCATTTTGACTTATGTCGACTATTGGACATGTATCATTTTGACATGTTATTGATCTATTGGCATAGTTGACTTTCACTTGTTTTAGTTATATACGATGATGATGATCTTATCAATATTGAATTATTAATTTATATATATTAAAAGTGGTTGATGGTTTTTGGATGGATATTTATTATGTATGATGATTTTAATTTACTACTCAGGATGGATGTTGTCAAATTCAATTAAATTATAGATATTTGACTCACTTGTTTTAATTATAGATGGTGATCATGTTATAATAATTATCTTGTTATTTAATCATATGAGTTAAATAATTAAATTACTTAATCTATAGTCATATGAGTTATTTAAGAGGCATCATATATTTAACTAATTAAATTGAAATAAAACATATTAAATTAATAAATGGAAGCAAAACAAGAAGCATTTTTAGAAGCAAAAAAGGAAGCAACAATGGAAGCCAAACTAGAAACAAACTAGAAGCAATCTTGGAAGCAAATTTGGTAGAAAAATCGGAAGCAAACTTGGAAGAAAAACTGGAAGCAAAACAAGAAGCATTTTTAGAAGCAAAAAAAGAAGCAACAATGGAAGCCAAACTAGAAGCAAACCAGAAGCAATCTTGGAAGCAAAATTGGAAGCAAACCTGGAAGCAAAACCGAAAGAAAAATTGGAAGCAAAACCGAAAGTAAAATTGGAAGCAAAACTGGAAGCAAATTTGGAAGCAAAACCTGAAGCAAAATCGGAAGCAAAAATGGAAGCAAACCTGAAGAAAAACTATAAGAAAAATTAGAAGCAAAAATGGAAGCAAAATTAAGCAAAACCAAGAAATCGTGGAAGCAAAATTGGAAGCAAAACCGTAAGCAAAAGTGGAAGAAAACTTGGAAGAAAAATTAGAAGCAAAACTGGAAGAAAAATTGGAAGCAAATTTGGAAACAAAACTAGAAGCAAAATTGGAATAAAAATTGGAAGCACAACTGGAAGCAAACCTGGAAGAAAAAATGGAAGAAAACCTGGAAGCAAACCTGGAAGCAAAACTAGAAGCAAAATTGGAAGCAAAACTGGAAGCAAAACTGGAAGAAAACCTGGAAGCAAACTTGGAAGCAAAACTGGAAGCAAAATTAGAAGCAAAATTGGAAGAAAAACTAGAAGCAAAATTGGAAGCAAAACCGTAAGCAAAATTGGAAGCAAAACTGGAAGCAAAATTGGGAGCAATACTGGGAGAAAAACTAGAAGCAAAAATGGGAGCAGACATGGAAGCCAAATTGGGCACTATTTTTGATGTTCTTTCCCGATGCTATTACTGGCGCTAAAGGAGACGCTATTGTTGGCACCGCATTTCTGGCACAAAATCTAGTGCTAAAGTGGGCGCAAAATCCAACGCAAAAACCAACGATGAAAAGAAGAAACCTTTTTTTGCCAAATTTGTGTTGTGAGATGAGTCCAATTGACAAACTCAAATACACTAAAATCCAGTGCAAAATTCGGCACTAATTTCCTGTTGTGTTGTTGTGGTAACAAACTCTCACCACTATCCTCTACCCAACAGGATTCTAGAAGATGCACTCTCACAATATCTTCTACCCACTTCCTCTCAGTGGAAGAGATTTGCACACCTTCTACCCAGCCTCATCTATGTTGGAGGATAGTCAACATGATTCCCATGGAACCAATGACCTCTCAAGGCTTGTTCACTCTTCACAAACTCTTCACCCCCGGTCCTGCTGGATACTCCCCACACTTAGGATTACCCGCTCGGATGCCAATTGATGCAGAGGGTACTTTTTCCCTCATGCAAACTTAAAAATAAACAAAATTCCTCCATCTCAATATCAAATACACCTTCACATGAACAATACTTTTCCCAACATAAAAAATAATTACAACAAAACAAAATAGATTTTATTAATCAAATCAAAAACATTACACATAATCTTCAAATGACCTTTCTTGGATTACACAAACCTTTCCAACATGCAGACCCTATGCATATTGAATATGCATATTTATTACTCCAACCTCCTATGCATGACTTCTTTTAAATTCTACTCAACTCTCCATTATTTACTAGGGAACCCTCTATTGTCATTCAATTTATTGGTTTTCACTCAATATTTTTTCCCTATCGCAACTTCTCTACCAACATACTGTGCACATCCTCTCTTTTCCTTCTGACTCAGCTTGAATTTCAATTTCTTTAAGTCTAAAATCACTCCCTTTGTATGCTATGCAACCCTCACTTCCTCTTTATCTTTCTTGTAGCCTACAATCATATAAAATCTATTGATTTTGTTTCTTTTAAGTGGTGTCCCTATCACTTTGTCTTCCCTACAATTTTTAATCTACTAACTTGCTGCCGCCCCATGTTCCTATCAAGGTGTTGATTACCTTCACTTCTCACAGGTCCTTTCAAATCTTGGTGCCACTTTCACTAGCGTTTAAATTTTGCATCCCTTCTCATTCCCATCGGCTCCTTTTTAAATCTTTCAACTCAGAGTTCTTTAATTGTTGTTGGTCAATATATGGCACCCCCTTTTAGTGCCTTGATTTAAAAGTGAAGTTTTAATTATATCCCATCGATGTCAAAAATATTTTCCAAATAAATATGATCGAACCAAACAGGAATATGTTATTCCTTCAAAACTAAAAGCCAAGTCGATTTGCTTATATTTGGGAAATTGCCTTTAAATCCACTCTATGTTTTTGAAAGTTTCTAAAGCTCAGTCCATGCTTCCATATTTCGCATACATGTTGAACAAGGGAGTTGTAAATACCACATTTGATAAAATTTCATAAGCTACGATGGATGCTCGAATCATTTTAAACTTTCCCTTTCACCTTCCACAATTGACTAGATCACCATAGAACGAAATCAAGCATGAAGAGAAATGCATTCAAAGCAAACCAAAATTGTGAAAACCAAAACCAACAATATTTTTCATTGGTGTCGATTGCCTATCCACCCACATGCTCCTGCACCAGCAAGTGGTTGAGCAAATTGTGGTGGAAATCTCTGTTGCATTGAGATTGTCTTCCCTCTGTAACATATCTCTTCTATATTCTTTGTAACTATATGGCAGTGAGCCCTCTGGGTGGTTAACCCTTGTTGGAAAATGAGTCCTTGTTTTGGTAGTGAGCCTTTTGTAATTGGTTTTGATATTCTCTATAGTGTGAGCTAATCCTTGCCATGGTTTTTCCCTTATTGGGTTTTCCACGTAAATCTGGTGTTACTATGTATGTGTGATGCATTTTCAGTTTTTTCCTTTACAATGAATGTTTAATCATTTAGCAAAGTAATGATTTGTGATTGATATAATCTCTAGTGAAATATTTATAGGTTAAATTTTGTTACAACTGATTCACCCCCCCTCTCAGTTGTCTTGTTCAACAAGTTAAGAGTATTCAAAAGAGGATTCTTATTTATATATATTAAAAATTTCTTTTATTATTAAATAATTACTTTAAAAGTTATAATTATTCATAATTCTTTTAGAAATTTTAGTGGGGATAAATATAGTAATAAAACTAAGAATTGATTTTGTCTAGTAAATTTTATTTATTTATTCTTTTTTTTTAATTTTATTAAGAATTGATTTATTCTTATTAATTTTGTAAAAATTGTGAGCATGAAATTAATAGCAACCAGGATTAGATCAATGTTTATGATTCAATTGATGGGTCATCTATAAGGTGTTGAGTCTCACTTACCTTAGAATCATATAATCTAGACACCTAATTAAATGTATTTGGTTTTTTCTTTCTAGAAGTTTAGACTTGGATGGACCTAAGACTTAGTCCCTAACTCCTCTAATCTGTTTCCTTTTTCTTAAGGACCTAGATCCATTCTATATTATTTGTTGGCTCATGTTTTGGCATTGGGTTATCTTTGCATCTCGACACAAGATCATTAAGTATCTTTTACATGTCTCTTACCTATTTTGAGTCATGAGGGTGTTGTACTTATGTGAGCTTGTTGTCTTAATGACAAGTGGTGTTGCATCAAGGTGCTTATCCATGACTAAGTTGTAAGAAAAAAATATTCAAGTTTTTATGTCATTTTTTTGGGGCATTATAGATTACTTAAAAGGGCAATCCATTGGGACCAAAAATCACTAAAAGTGTTATGGAAACACCCATTTGACATTCCAAAGAGAGAGGATGTGATCCCAAACTTCCTTTAAGAAAGCTACAGTCAAGCAACAAATGTAAATGATTTTTAGAATAAATTTCATAAAGAGAACATTTGTTAGGCTATGCAAAATCACTCTTGCAAAGATTAGCTAGGGTGAGAAATTTATTTTGAGTGAGTAGCAACTTGAGAAGATATTCAATTTAGGGATCAACATCAGATTCCATAAGGAAGACCAAAAAGGAGGCGAGGAGTTATGATCCAAAAGTAAACTGAAAGTAGAAGAAATATAAAACTTCCCATCAATAGTGAAATTCCAAACCACCCCATCACACATTAGGGAGATCAAAATATGCACCAAAAAAAGTGCTCTTTGAAGATCAACAAGCCCTGGGTTAACAATAAACAAATGTTTCCATCCCCATTCTGAATATAGTTCATTAGGTAGCAACCAACATTTTTGATGCAAACTTCTTTATGATCAAGTTCCCAAGGCTCATCCTTAAGTATACCATTACCAAGCCACCAATCCTCCCAAAATTTGATAAGTCAAACATCCCCAACAATACACTTAAGGCCTTTAAAAATTAAAAAACTAGATTTTAAAATTTTATTCCAAATGGTCGGCCTTGAAGGGAGAATTTGAGTATTAAGAACTTCCTTAAAATTATCAATTCCTCCCAGGTATTTACTAAAAATGATCTTAGTCCACTCATTACTTTCAGAGAGGAGTCTCCAAAGTTGTTTAGCTAACAAGGCATAGTTAAATTCTCTAATTTTTTTGGTGTCAAGACCTCCCATCTTCTTTGGATAACAAACTTGTTCCCAAGAAACCATATGTAGACATTTAGGCTCTTCAATCCCCATCATTAATAAATTTTTTTGAATATTTTCAATCTTCTCAATAAAATTTCTAGGCACCTTGAAAAGACTCATGGCATCAACATGTAAATTTTGAAGAGTATATTTAATTAGAAGAACTTTACCAGCTTGATTGAGCAGCGCACCTTTCCAACCTAAAAGTTTAGTTTGAAATCTATCCATAATCCATGTCCAAAAATAATCAAGAATATTATTACTGCAAAGAGGGAGACCGAGATAAGTGGATGGGAGACATCAAACTTTACATTCAAGGATTCTCACAATAGTTCTTTGTCTTATCTCAAGGGTATTTCAAAAGAAAATAGAGCTTTTTGGGAGGCTAATCTTTTGGCTAGAAGTAGCTTCATAATTGACTAAAATAGACTTGAGTTTTCTAGCTTTAATCACCAAATCTTTCCCCATTATAATAGTGTTATCAACAAATTGTTGATGAGAACACACCTGATTATTAGAAGCTGAAGAAATCCCCTTAAGAGTACCATCATTGATAGCTTTTTTTAATAATCTCCCCAAAGACTTGGCCATGTTAACAAAGAGGAAAGGAGAGATGGGGTATCCTTGTCCAATCTCTCTAGTGCTACTGAAAAACCTAACAAAGAACCATTAATAATCATAAAAAATTAGGAGTATAGAGAAGCTGCCAAATAATCTCAAGAAATTTCTTGCCCAAACCAAAGGCCTTCAAAACTTTAACAAGAAATTTCCAATTCACACAATTGTAGGCTTTCATAAGATTTTAAGCTTAATAAAGAAACCAACTTTATTATTGATAGACAATGAATGGATATTCTCATGCACCATGATAATTGAGTCAAGAATATGCCTCTCAAGAACAAAACCACTTTGTTTGATGGAGATGATATCCATAAGAATAACTTGCAATCTCAAAGCTAACACTTTGGAAAAGATTTTATAGATAGAATTACAAAGACTAATCGATCTAAAATCGCTAAAGGAGTTGGCTCTAGGAACCTTAGGAACCAAAATAATAAAAGTGGAATTAAGTTTTTTAAGCAGGTGTATGCTACCAAAAAACTCCTTCGTGGCATCCGATACGTCATTTCCAAAATACTCCCAAAAGGATTGAAAGAAGAACAAGGAAAAACCATCAAGACTAGGAGCCTTATTTCCTACAAAAGGAAAAAACCCTCCTGACCTCCTCCTCAAAGGGGATACCCACAATAATCTTGTTAGTCTCCTTTGATAAGATTGAGGAACTACTCTTCACATATAGAGTCAAGATCCACATCAATCGACATAAAATTAGAAAAGAAATCAATAGTCACCAACATGATATCATGCTCACTATCAATGATGGCACCATTTCTTTGAATATATTTAATATGATTAGCAACATGGTGTGTGAAAGTTGAAAGATGAAAAAACTTTGTGATTCTATCACCACTTTGTAGCCAAACTGTCTTAGAACATTATTTCTAGAAATCCTCTTCTTTAGCAATAATATTGTGAGGGAAAGTCAACAAATCATTCTCTTTAGCTTGAATTAGGGGATCACACTCGTTGGATTGTATAGCCTCTCAAACCACATCTAATTAACTTTTTAAAGAAGCCATTTCATAAAAAAATAGCCAAAGGAAGTTTTATTCCCTTTTTAACATTGTCTTTGACAAAATCTAATATCTTAGCTACTCTAAACATAGAAAAACCCTTAATCCTTGATTCCACCAATCCTTGATTCTATCATTGAGATCAGGATTTCTTAACCACATATTTTTGAATCTAAAAGGAAATCTCTTTTTCCTACCCAAAATATCAACTGGAAGGGTGATGGGGAAATGATCAAAGCCTAGTCAAGTAAGAGATGGGAGAGAGAAAGAGTAGGAGACAAGCCAACCCACCAAAATAATGCATGGTCAAGTTTAACCTAAATGAGGTCCTCCCCCCCCAGCAGATTAGATCAGGTAAAGAAGCACCTTGAAGATCAATGTCCAACAAAGCTTGCTCATTTATAACATCCATAAGATCATATATGTTATCTATAGGGACTTGATATCCCCCTTGTTTCTCATCTTCTTTTAGAGATGTATTGAATTCCTCCATAACCATCCATTGAGCATCCTGATGAGAATCCTTAAAAATACTTAGCTTATTCCAAAGTTTCTTTCTCACATTCTTATTATTCAAAGCATAGATGTTCAATAAGATCTAGGAAGTATCATCTCTCAAATGTTCAAAATGAGTAGCAACATGGTTGGAATCTTCATACAAGGCCTATTGGGAATAGGATGCCATTTAATTGCGATCCTAAACATATTTCATGTATCTTGTAAGTCCTTGGAAAGTGTTCCCCAAGACTAGGATTAGAAAGAGATTAAATTCAAATGAAATGAACATGCAAATTGACATTTGTGATTATTCCTAAATGATAGGAACATGTGGGGATGTCCAAGAAGAGCTCCTACAAGATAGGAGCACATGGGGCACCCACATGGAAGGTGGAACCCACCTTGCTTTAGTTAACTGTTTGGAGGATTGATAACACTTCAATAATGCATGTTTTGATCCTACAAATTAGAGATTCATATTTACATGAGTTTAGTTTAGTTTAGTTTAGTTCAATTTAGTTCAGTATCAGTTTAGTTCAATTCAGTTATGGTTCAATTATCTTTAGTTGCATGTAGTTAGTTTGAGTTGAATGCTAGTTGACTTGAGTTGACTTCAGTTGCATGACTAATGACTTCAGTTGCATGACAGATAATAGGTGGATACTTTTAGTTAAGTGGGGATGATCAATCATGCATAATGTTTGCATGAATTGTTAGAGAGATATGTTTTAGTTAACTAAGATTGACTTGGGTCCACCTTGGGCACCCAAGTTGGCATCTTTCAGTTAATACCTTTTGCATGAGAAGATATTTACAAGGCTCAGCCAAGTGGGCCCATTCTTGGGCACCAACTTTGAGGTGATGTTTGCAAGATATTTTATAAAACCAAAGTTTAGTTAAGTGTTCAATTTGGGGCCCCTAAATTGAGGAAGACTTTGGTTTGACTTCAGATTACATTGTGGAATTCTACTTGCCCAATCTACACGTAGATTTTTGTGAGGAGATTTATGCTCTTGTATTGTACAACTCTAATGAGTTTTAGATGCTCATTATTGTTTATTAATTGCATCAAGTGTATGAGAGTTCCATGAGAGTTTATTGCAGGTTGTGAAGAATAATTTTTGAAGGCAAGGAAGCATATCAATTAAGGATTGATACAATATTATTGTAATCTTGTTATAAGGTTAGATAATACAAGCACTATTGATTTTGGTGGAGTTTTTTCTTGAAAGCATTTCTCCATGTATATGTTGTGTCACTTCTATCTTCTTGTCTCATTCTTCTACAATATTTTGTCTCTTTCTACAATTGGTAAAATTGATCTAAACAGATTAATCATTCACAAAGAATTGTGACAAAGAACACTTAATTAGATCTACAATCTCATAGTTTTACAAGTTTTAAGCTACAATATTACCTTCATTTTCAACATTTGGTATTAGAGCTAATGGTTGGTTAGGGTTTGGGACGTCTTTCTCTTAAAATTTTGAAGGTTTTTGGATGTAGTGGGAGCTTTTACAATTGTGTTATTGCAAATTTGTAAAAGAAGTGTGTTATAATGAGCTCTACTTCTCATCTAGATATTGAAAGATTCAATGGATCTAGTTATGAGATGTGGAAACTAAAAATGGATTTGTATGTAAAATTTAATATATGTATTTGGGTTGATGGCTATAAGACCTGGTATGGCTTGCTCAATCCCTGAAAGGAAAGGCCCGGTAAGAGAGGAGTACTCCTAGGTGGTAAGGGGGGGATTGTTCGGTTAAACTAGATCTTGGGTTAGAGTTAGTGGATTAACCTTTAGTGGTCTTTAGCACATGGTTTTGTTCTAGTTGTATTGGTCCATGGTTTTGGAGCTCATGGTTTTGAGCCCATGGTTTTGCATGTATGGAAGTATATACAATGGCTTGGTGACTCCATTGTAAGTGCAGTTGGTAGTTTGATGTATGTAATGGTCTGTACAAGACCAGATATAGCCCAAGTAGTGGGATTTCTAAGTATGTTTATGGACCTCACCCTGGTAAAGAACATTGGACTTATGTTAAGAGGGTGTTTAGATATTTACAAGGTTCTTTTGATTACTATTTAGTTTATCATGGTGCTAAAGATATTAATATTATGCATAGATCGTTGGACATACAAGGTTTTGTTGATTCATATTGGGTAGAAGACCTAGATAGTTAGAGGTTGACAAGTGGCTATGTGTTTACTTTGTTTGGAGCTGCAGTTAGTTGGATGAGTAAGAGGCAGCCCACAATTACTTTGTCCACCATAGAAGTAGAGTACATGGCTGCTATGCATGCCTCTAAAGAGGTAGTTTGGTTACAGAGACTTGGGAAAGGTATTGGTTTTAATTGCAAGCAAATTAGACTTGAATGTGATAGTTAGAGTGCTATTTGTTTAGCCAAAAAACCTATGTATCATGCTCGTACTAAGCATGTTGATGTTGAGTATCACTTTTTGAAAGAAATGGTTGAGAGTGGGAAGGTATTGATTGAGAAAGTTGACACTTTGATCAATGCTTCTGATTATCTTATGAAACTGGTTCCTACATATAAGTTCTCTTGGTGTAGGAAGGCCATTGGCCTTGAGTCCTATACTTGATTTATAAAAATGATTCCTTGTTTAGAATAATTGCAATGTATAATGTCAAGTGGGAGAATGTTGGGAATAGGATATCATTTAATTGCAATCCTAAACATATTTCATGTATCTCCTAAGTCCTTGGAAAGTGTTCCCCAAGACTAGGATTAGAAAGAGATTAAAATAGAATGAAATGAACATGTAAATTGACATTTTTTATTATTCCTAAATGATAGGAACGTGTGGGGACATCCAAGAAGAGCTCCTACAAGATAGGAGCACATGGGGCACCCACATGGAAGGTGGAACCCACCTTGCTTTAGTTAACTATTTGGAGGATTGATAACACTTCATTCATGCATGTTTTGATCCTACAAATTAGGGATTGATATTTACATGAGTTCAGTTCAGCTAAGTTCATTTCAATTCAGTTTAGTTTAGATCATTTTAGTTTAGTTAAGTTTAGTTCAGTATCAGTTCAGTTCAGTTCAGTTCAGTTTAGTTATGGTTCAATTATCTTTAGTTGCATGTAGTTAGTTTGAGTTGAATACTAGTTGATTTGAGTTGCATGACTAATGACTTCAATTGCATGACAGATAATAGGTGGATACTTTCAGTTATTGGGGATGATCAATCATGCATAATGTTTGCATGAATTGGTGGAGAGATATGTTTTAGTTAACTAAGATTGACTTGGGCCCACCTTGGGTGCCCAAGTTGGCATCTTTCAGTTAACACCTTTTGCATGAGAAGATATTTACAAGGCTCAGTCAAGTGGGCCCATTCTTGGGTGCCAATTTTGAGGTAATGTTTGCAAGATATTTTCTTGACCAAAGTTCAGTTAAGTGTTTAGTTTGGGGCACCTAAATTAAGGAAGACTTTGGTTTGACTTCAGATTACATTGTGGAACTCTACTTTCCCAATCTAGGTGTAGATTTTTGTGAGGAGCTTTATGCTCTTGTATTGTACAACTCTAATGAGTTTTACATGCTCATTATTGTCTATTAATTGCAACAAGTGTATGAGAGTTGCATGAGAGTTTATTGCAGATTGAGAAGAAGGATTGTTGAAGGCAAGGAAGCATATCAATCAAGGATTGATACGGTATTATTGTAATCTTGTTCTAAGGTTAAATAATACAAGCACTATTGATTCTAGTGGAGTTTTTTTCTGAAAGGATTTCTCCATGTATATGTTGTGTCACTTCTATCTTCTTGTCTCATTCCTCTACAATCTTTTGTCTCTTTCTACATGGTAAAATTGATCTAAACAGTTCAGTCATATAAAAAGAATTGTGACAAAGAACACTTAATTAGGTCTATAGTCTCATAGTTTTACAAGTTTTAAGCTACAATATTACCATCATTTTCAACAAGGCCACACCTTTGATAAATCTTGAATTCCAAAGAGTGGCTATACCCCCAAAAGCTCCATATATATTTGCACTATGAAGACCACAATCCTTGAAAAAATGGTTCTTAATCTTCTCCAATTTCTCACTTTGCATCTTAGTTTCTTGAATGAGTAAGATATCTGGATTATGATCTCTTATCAGGTTTGATAGGAGATCATGCTTGTGAGGGTTATTTAACCCTCTCATATTCCATGACAATATCTTCAGTAATTCTTCTGAGGTGTGCTCTTAGAGCACATCTCAAAAAGAGCCTTCTAAAACCCTTCAACTATTTCTAACTTACTTTCCTTTTCCCTACTTTGTTGGGAAGAAGGTATGACTTTTCCTCTATGTTCCTACCCATAATCAACCTTTTGTCTATTTTTTGTGATTATTGTTTAAGAGACTGTGGGAGAATGTGGTTTTTTCCTATATCTTGATTTTACCATGATAAAGGGAGCTTCATCAAGATCACCAGAGGCTATTTTCCCCCCTTCACAATCTTGAGACATCTCACGTTGGGAATCATATTTTGAACTTAGAGCCCCATTTCCTTTTGGAGAGGAAATAAGACATTTGATGCTGACATCCTAACTTAGGGGAACTATCATATTTTCAACTTCCTTATAGGCCTTTTCATTCACGTCCTTAGAGAAATTTAAAGAGCCCAAGGGAACATATTTTTCAATATCCAAGGGAGCATTAGGAGCATCATTAGCTGCTACAATCCTCACCTTCGTAGAGTATTCATATAGGTCCATTCCAAAATAATTCCCAAAGATAGGAATAGTTTATTGGATAGATTTTTTTGTAGTCACCTCTTCATTTGATCCACCTAAAATAGCTTTAGGAATATCAATCTCTTCAAGACAATTTTCCTCATTTAGAATGCTTAAACCAAGATATTTCAGATCTCCAAAAATAGGATGAGTTTCCACCATAGTATTCACTCTAGAATCCTTTTCAAATAAACCCTCCAAAGGGATTTTGAGAGTATCAATCTCTACAACACAATTCTCCTAATATTTCTTGTCAATCCAAAATTGATTTTCCTTCCAAACCTTATGAATAGGTTTTTGAATCTTACTTAGACAGTTCCTCGCCTAATGCCCCACCTTCTTGCATAAAAATCAAGCAAAGGGAATAGACTCATACTCTACATCCTAGTCTCAAACACCCAGTTTAGATTTGATCTTAATGTGCCCGAAGGGAGGTTTGAAGATGGTTCCACACTAACATAGATATAAGAATACACCAACCATTTCCTTGAACTAGTCATCTTATCAATGAAAAGTAGTTGTCCAAAACTATTTGCAATACCCTTGAAAACTTCTTCATCCCCAAATTTCATTAGGAGGCCAAGGAGCCTAGCCCAAATGGGAACTGAATTGAAAGAACAATTAGTCATATTGAATCTTGGTTTCAATTTTTTAAAAGAAAGAGTAGATTTACCAATAAGCCATAGTCCACCAAAAAGAACAACTCTCAAATCCTCTTCATAGGAAAATGAAAAAGAAAAGAAACCTCTAGCCACAACAAAGACATTGATCTGACCTTTCACTTTCTATCTCTTATGAGCTAAAGATGTAGCCAAGTTGATATTCAGCCAGGGACCTAAAAACTTACCCACCAAGAAAATTTCTATTAAGGAAACACTCTTCTCAATAATACTATCAGGGATAGAAGTAGAAAACTCACTTGTGCTCAAGTCAAAATGAAAAAAAAAAGAGGCAATGGAATTTTTCCTTTAGGTTTCACACCAAAGAGAGCTAATCATTTGAGATTCTCAATAGAACCCTTTGAGAAATTCTAATTATTCTGACCAACAACAACAACCAAATCCTTGGAGGCAAAATCAGATGACGTACTTCCTGAACAAGAGGGGCCTTAGGGCCCCCCTCAGAAAAAGAAGTCCCATCATGCAAATCCTCTAGACAACCAAACATCAGATCCTTAATTTCTAAAAGAAAGGACCCACCTAATAAGACAACATCAACACTCTTGTTGGAACCAAACCTTACAGACAAAAAACCCACTGCTATTACTGCTAGTTTGATTTTAAATATCCTTTCTTGCCTGTTGCAAATTCAAAAATTCCAGACCAGAGCCCAACCCCTCCCCACCTGAAGACTCCTCTATTTTTTTTGCTATCATTAGTTAATTAATAGTAGCCTTTACTATTAATATTATTAAATGCTATCTAAATTGTGGGTTCATCAATATCCACACAATTGGTTGGCACATTTCCCCCATATATTCTTTTATTTTTTATAATGCCAAACCAAGGGCTTGGGGGTGACAACCACCAGTAAGGTCAAGGGGTAATGCCATATAAAGAAGATGCTTATATAATGGCCCTACTTGAAGCTATAGATGAATTTTCATTGCCATTTGTATCTCTAATCCAATGGTTCTAATTGCTTTCTAGGAAGTAAAATGCACTTGCATTTTAATGCTCATCAAGCTTAGAAGTTTTTTGGACATTTTGAAGTGCAAGTATATTTTTATTCCCATAAAGCAATGAGAATCATTAGATAAGAGATTAAATTAACCATGGGAAATAAAGATTAGGGATATGGCCGTAAAATAAGTGAGAATGTAATATTAATGGTGAATCAATTTATATTTGCAATGTCAGTTATAAATTTTAGGAAAATAGACTCTAATCACACATCAAATATTATGGAAAAATAGTTGAATTTAAAAGTTTAATAAAATAATGCTTGGGTGATTTGACTAAGGATAAATTAAAATTTCATAAAAATATGCATATTTAGTTCACCTTACAACTTGTAATATTCACCAAAAATTGAATCCAAAATTTTAGCTATTTTTCATTTGGAAAAATGTAGCCACTAAAAAAATCACTAAACAACATTTCCTTATTCTTTAATAATTGAAAACCCTTTGACTTTAGGCTTGCTTTGATTTTTCACAAGTGATTGAATATGTTGGTCTTGTGGGTATGAAACCAATTTTTATTCCATATCTTGATTATAAATTTTTTGATGTTGGGTTCAACTACTCAATTTGAGTCTTGAACTTCAATAATTTGCATCAAATTTCTTAAGATAAAGTGTTCACATCCTTAGATAGTCTTATGGAAGGCTACATTTCAAGATAATAAAAAAGACAAAAGTAAGTTTTAAGTAGAAATCTAAACTTTTTTTGTACAATTTTGCATTTACTATGTAGTTTCATGAAAATCACAAAAAGGCCTCAATGAAGTAGGATTTTGGAAATTTGATATAGCTCTGTAATTACAAGTTATAGCTAAAAAAAAGAGATCCCTAAATGTCCACGGTAAAGCAAAAATTTGGACTTTTGTTATAGTTTTACAATTATTATATAGTTGCATGAATACCTCAAAAGTTTTTAATGAAATAGAAATATGAACTTTTATTGCAGTTTTACAACTACTACAAAGCTACATGAAAACCTTGAATGTCCATAGTGAAGCATAAATCTATAATTTTGTTTCATTTTTGTAAAATTATTGTACTACATGAAAACACCAAAAGTTTACAATGAAGTAAAATCTAGACTTTTGTCATAATTTTGTAGTTATTATGCAATTGCATGAAAATTCTAAAACTACCTTGCAATTCTACATAACTACACAAAATGTATGAAAATACTTTACAATTGCTCAACTAAATAAAAATTTGAAACTCCCTCATAACTACAAAACTATAGATAAAGTCTAAAACTCCCTCACAACTAGATGACTATATAAAACATTTGGAACTCCCTCATGCCTCTACAACTTTTTAACATGTCTAAAAAAATTCGTACAACTCTGTAACTACATAAAAGTTTTCAAATGCCCTCATAAATATACTACATGAAAGTTGAAAATGATTTCCATAGTGACAAAATTAGAAGAAAAAATCTAAAATTCCACCTATAGACAACAACAAAAAAATATTCATTTGAATTCAATGATTGAAGTTGGTCGAAGGAAAATTTGCATGATGAGTGAATTAGTTTAGGATTGTGTAACTAATATATTAGCTTGTAATAATTTTGATAGAATTGTTTATGTTTTTAGGGGTTTGCATAATCAATGTGAATGTTCTAAGTATAAAGAGGGAAGGTGTTTATCTATTCACATAAGTCAAAGATGATCAAAGAAAGGTTCTTGCTTCTATAAGGGTGTTATTGAAGAGTTGACACATTCATGAAATATTATCATTAGATTTACATGATTTTGATAGTGTTGCAAGAACATGAACTAGATAATTCAAATCTAGTTTGATAGCCAAATTCAAAATAATAATTATTAAATCGGAGCCTTGTAATTTCAAAAAATAAATTACACAACTCTTGCTTTCAATGTTGTATTTCATATTCTAATATGGTTTATTAGAGGGAAAAACTCTTTATATTCCCTAGACCGATGTAAACCTATATATATGTAAATGCATGAACATTCAAAGGGCTAGAAACCAAAATGTTTGCTTCTAATAATACAATTCAATTCCTTTTAGTTCTTTTTTTTTTAGTTTTTCACTTAATGAGTTATGTTACCTTGCATTTTATTGACTAGATTAATAAGCATGTGATGAGTTTGAGAGTTTTTTGATAGAAAATTATTTTGTGTGATCAACTTGAACATCTTATGTATTATTAAACACGAAACCTATATATTGCACAATGAATGTGAGAATGATACCTCCAACATACACTTAAGATAAGGTGGTTACCAACAATTTCTTTCATAATTTTCATTTCTTTAGAAGATGCACCCTTTTCCATATATTTTATGAGTTATTGAGTCAAGTGAATGAGAGATTATGAATCAAATATGTCTTCTTACCAAGTGATGTTTCAAGGACAAGATTGAAAAATATATCCTCCCCTTTTTCTTGCTCACCTTTCCTTTGCAATTTTCAATCACATAATTGGTTGGGTTAGTATTAGTTTAGAGTTTTTTTTAAAAAAAATTATCTTAGATTTTTGGTATAAATGATGATTTTTTCAAACTTTATAAATCTAAATAAATGAAATTCTATTATACATGGGAGTCATAAATTGGTTGGTGTTGGGAGTCATAAGTTGATTGTTACTTATTTGGGTTACTTATTTGTATAACTTCTTTGAACATATACAAACACTATTTGTAGTTAATATCACAAGGAACTTGTGTGTGTGTGTGTGTGTGTGAGAGAGAGAGAGAGAGAGAGAGAGCTAAAAATGAGATTTAAAAAAACTACATGCATTCTTAGGCAGCCTATAAATACATCTACAAACAAAATGACAAATGAATATTAGTCTCCTTTTAAGATTCTATTAGACCCCTTGAACAAAAATCCATAGGCCAATAACATAATAGAGAAATAACTTATTTTTCTATTTTTAGAATATTAATATTATAAGATATTGCCAAAACATTAGAAAAATAGAATGCAATGATTATGAGATTTATATTAGGACCCTTACTTCATGAGTAATGGTTCACACAAATCCATCTCTCATAAGAATGAATGGTCCACTTAGCATTTATTACATCTAGGTGATGATCATAAGGGTGAAGCATCGATGCTTCTTGAAAAGTCACCCATCTTGATACTACTCCAATTCCAACACACAAGTTTTTTCTAAAATCAAACCTACCTACTTAGCTTGCTACCCCATTTACCTCATTGACTTTGACTCAAAACTACAAAGTTAATCCTGATATAAATATCATAATTTGATGCACTTGAAAAAAAATGCCTCTACTTACCAATACAATAATATTGAATATTAGAGAATCCCTGGTATGATAAGGTCTAATAAGAGTGTGTAAAGATAGGTTTTAACTTTTAGTGCAAATACTTGTTAATATTGTGCTAATAATGTGATGTTTTGACCATCTGCTGCAGAAAAATAAGAAAAACAAACCCAACGACAACAATGGGTATGATTTAATTTTCTTGCTCCTTTTCTACTCTTTCAGTCGCTGTTCATGTTCCTCACTTTGTTTTGATATGTTTAGTGCTTACAAACAATTAAGCCTCATATATATATCAATCTTGCATACGTTAGAATGAAATTACATCCTTGTAAAGTGGTCTGTTTCAAGGAAGTCTGAAGGACCCATTTTCTAAGTATTTGTGTATTTTAGTGCGGCAAAACCAAAGTTCTTCCTTGAGGTATTATGGATTTTTTTTTTCTTCTTGAAAATGACATTGTGTGGAATTTCCTCTCTTAGCATATTACTTTTTGTTAGGCTAAATATATAAATAATATATGATAATGTTTGGGCAACAAAAGAAGAATGATTATTTATGTTTATATGTCCGCCTTCCAATTTATTTCTGTATTTTTCCCATGCTTCATCACTTGAAATTTAGGGAATCCTTTCACTTGGATACTGGTTGGAGATGCTTTGTCTTATTAAGCAATATAGTGAATATAAAAATATGTAATATCAATCTTCCCTGCACTGGTATGCTTTGCTTCTTGAGATGTTTATGGTTTGAGTATATGGGCATGTTGGATAATAAATTTATTTAGTTAAATTATAATAATATTCTAATAATTGATATTTGTATTGTTAGGAGGTATAATGAGCATGTTGATGGGGAAATTCAAGGAATATTTGGTTGACGGGAATTTTTATCTCAAAGGTTTGAATTTCTACTTATTAAATTGGTAAATAAAGATCACAATTTGAACATGTCCAAGATCAAATTGATGTATATCTTCAAATCTCCACTTAGGACAATATAACTTGCTACCCTTATTAATTGAATATGAGAGAATCAAATCTCTTTTCTCACTAACCAACTCAAATGACACCAATTTGAAGTTGTCCACATGTACATTTACAATGGAAGAATTGATTTCAAACCACTCTAGCACAAAGTGGTAAAGAATAGTTGGAATGCCAATATTTTGTATTTTGATGTATGACAACTCCAAGAAAGATAATTTCAAGACTAATAAATTTATACATGAAAACACAAACTAAAAACATATGTATATATTGTAATTATAATTAGAAAAAAAAGAAGTAATACCTGATATCTATTTGATGAATATTCATATAGTTAGAATTCAAAAATATTTGCTTGTAATTGTATATGATGCCTTGATCATAATTGAAAATCATAACTATGCTTGTACCATTATCATTATAACTAAAACCTTGTATTACAAGGTTGTTGTCTAGCATTAGAATTATTATAAGATATTGATCTCAAGATTGCTTGATGAGGGTCACACCGCCCAAAACCCACAAAAATCACAACAGATACCAACACAGAAGATGCGAGACAAAAAAAAGACTCACTTTCAATTATTTTCAGAAAATGAAATTACAGATTCAAAGCTTATATGCTACAGCGTCATGGGCTTGATTCATTACAACAAAATCAACTCTGAAAATAAAATTTACTATTCAGAACCACAATCTGCACTATCAGGGCCACCTTCTACAACTCCCACTTAACCCTTTTTATTTTCCCCAATAATAGCCCTAGAATATTCTAGAAAGTTCAAATTTCCCCATTTGTTTCGGCACCAAAAGTCCCACCATTTGATTTCTGGCCTAAATTTTTTTTAATGAAATTCACTTTTTAGAGGACCAACTTTACGGGGCCATAACTTTTGATCCGGGTGTCTGATTTTCTATTATTGCATATCGTTGGAAAGCTCTCAATGAGCTCTACAACACACAAATTCACTGTAGGCCGGTTTGGCTACCTTTTGAGTTGTTTCGGGCCCCTAAAGTTTTATATTTGAATTTGAAGCTGAAATTTCTTGAGATGAAAACTTTAATTTCTCCCAAACCGTGCAAGGTATTGAGGTGATTCTTTTGCGACCGGAAATGTTTTTCAACGCTACTCCTTGGGGTAAATTTTCACATCCATACGAGCTCGTTTAGGCCAACTTACTAAAAATAGTAAGTGCCCTTTTTTGCTATTTTTGATGTCTGATAGTCTTATACCCCTTAAGTGCCATCATGAGACTCAAAACAACTAAAGAAAATAAAGAAAACAATTTTTTTAGGTGATGCAAGATTGCCCTACACTGCTAGATGCTCTTGCATCATTGCGTTATAATAGAAAATGATAATATATTTTTTAAGGGGATATCTAGGTTATTTAATTAATGCTATCAACAATCATGTAATTAATCTAAATATTAGAGTTGGGATAAATAGAAGAATCCTTAAATATAATTTTAAGAAAATGAAATACAAAGAGTGCATTTAAATCTTGGAACTATGATAACAAATAAACATGATGTTGCATAGAATTTAGTTGTCTAAGTATATAAAAATAGATGTATTATATGTGCTTTCTTTAGATTATTGTAATTAAAATTGATCTTTCATAGAATTTACTTTGCTACTCTCTTTTTTATAAAATTAATGTAAACAAATCCCAACAAAATAAGGGGAAAATAGGTAGAAAGGTTTCAAGCAAGGATTGTAGAGGGTATTTATAGGAATCCAAAAACAAGGCCTCAGTCTTTGGACAAATCTTAAACACGAGAGAAGGAAGCATATAAGCCAAAATTATGTATCTATTGAATGCTAATTCAATTCAATTTAAAGCTCCTTAAAGAAAAAAAATTAAAAAATGATAAATTAAAGAAGTACTTGAGTACTCCCTTGTTTCTTTTGCATGCATCTTGATATTACATTCAATTCACACATACCATATTGATATTCCACTTTACTCTTTTGTGTGTATTTATTGAAGCTTTTTTTGCTCTTTAAATTTACCTTTATAATTTCCATTGTAGATTATATTTTTTTCCCTTTTCCATGTCCATTGAGATTCTATACTACATAGTAAAGATGATTTAATTAATATCAATTTTTCTTTTACATTACTAGATTGCCTACAATTGACAAGAAATCTTCATGATGGCACTTTTTTTTGGCATGCATTGATGTTGCCTATTAGTAATTTTTGTCCATTGATTGGAATTTAAGTAGGTTCTTTTGTTGACAAGAATTTGGAAATTTGTAGATAGGGTTTGAGCTTTATTCAAGCAATTTCTTTTAAATTTTCAACTCCACACTCCTTCAATTTTTTGACAACCACCTTTTTTGTCCATTCCTATAAATATTTTTTACATGAAAAGTGTCATTATCTTGTCCTAGACACTAGATTGATTTTGTCTCACCTATGGGTTCAAATAAGATCATTCCAAGAAATGTATTTTAAATCTTATGTATATAGGTCTCCTAGATGTGTAGGTTACCTAATAATGTAAGGTACATAGTCATGCAAACAAATTAGTTATAGATACATCAAATTTCTCGAAAAGATAGACAAAAGAACAAGAAGGAAAAAAAAAACATTCAATTTACAATTACTTCTACAAAGAAAAAGTTGAGATACGTAGTTGTAAGATAACAACTTGAGATAGTACATGAAATAAATGTGAAAATGCCAATTTTACCACAAAAATAATTATCAATAAAAAGGTTAAACCTTGACTTCATAGGTCCAAATCATCATCATAACAACAATTGACAAAAAAAGATTTGTCATATTTCAAATATCTTCTACCTCTTCTAAGAGACAATGAACAAACCCATGGGTACATACAAAATGATGCACATGTTTAAAGGTCAAAATAAAATGTAATTCTTCTACGCTTTGCACACTCAAAATTATAGGCAATGTCACCCTCCATAAAACAAATTCCTTATAAAAATACCTATTTCAATATCAGAGATTAAGGTTTAGAATATTTATTACTAGGCTTGGATACCTTTCAAAATTTGGCTAATCAATATCAAGTGGTGGAATCAAATCGATAACTGTCATCTCTACTACATATCTCTAAAAATTGTAATATGTATTATTAAAACTTTAATAAGCATAACTTGGTGGCTGGCAATCTAACTTTTTTTCAACTCAATGTGAGCCTATCTAGTAGTACTAAATTGTTAGGGCATATAAGCATAAATATAAAATCCTATTGATTAATTATAAGTTTAAAATCTTAAAATCTTAATAAATCCAAAGCACATGTGGAATTATTTGATCATATTTAATGAATTTGCACCTTAAACATTTGGAAATTTAAGTTACTTTAGTCAATGCCACAATAAACGCACTTGCGAAAAGTAATGGGTTCATGTGGCCTACAAAATTCAATATTAAATTTAATGTATTGCTTAAAGTTGTGCTAGGATTTTTTGAACAAATTGAGCTCTTCCATACACGACAATAAATGTTAATGGGAAAGAAGAGACCAAAGTGTATGTGGAATTATTTTATCATATTTAATAAATTTGCACCTTAAACATTTAGAAATTTAAGTTACTTTATTCAATGCCATTAACAATAGATGTTCTTGCAAAAAATAATGGGCTCATGTGGCCTACAAAATTTAATATTAAATTTAATGTATTGCTTAAAGGTTGCGCTAGGAATTTTTGAACAAATTGAGCTTCTATACCCAAATATGAATATCAATGGGAAATAAGAAATCAAATATATGATGTATCTTAGCTAGAAAAGTATTCAAGTGTCAATAGTACACTATTATATGTTGTTCATTATTGTTATTGTTTTATCATAGTTGAGATTATATGCTTCATTTTGAGTTGTTCGTTTTAGTTTTCCTTTCCTTCTCAGTCCCATTGTTGGACTATTATTTATTCTATTTGTAACTTTTCTTTCAACTTTAAGGGCTTTGGGTTCATCCCATGTAGGTCCCGAGGTCGACTCATGCTCCTGGATGAAATTTAGTGTGGGTCATTTCAGGCACGGTCTATGCTTCCAAAGGACTAGTCTCTCCTTCGCTTGCCTCCTTCATCCCCCAAAACCTGGAATTAAAGTAATCCTAGGGAAAGGGAGGTGGATTTCGCTGGGCAGAGTTGCAAGGTCAGCGGAATTAGGCCAAAGATCTAGGGATACCTCTGGGTTACCAAAAAAAAAGATTTCATTTTCTCAAAAGTAACTTGTGGGATTAGAATAACTTTAATGATCATTAACTCCATGGGATAGATTGAGAGGGTGTTGTGATACACCTTGGTGAATATCAACACCTTTGAACATCCTCTCATAAACATTTGGATTTTTTGTAACATGCCCATTGTCCCTCTCAAATAAATTCCAATGTTTTAACCATAAGTGAAATAATTCACAATGCCATCACATAGCAAAAGTTTTTTTTTCTTTTTAAAACAAATATATCATGCACATTTGAAATAAACATTATTCTAAACTTCCATTGCATTACATTGTGATATAGTAATAATTCATTTTTCTCATTTCATTCAATGAAATGTTACAATCTTTCTAAGAAATGATTTCATAAACAGGATACAAAATACATTTTCCATCTTTTCATAGAAATAGATACACAATGCATACCTAGCTCATATGAGCTCCATTAGCAAGTTAGAAATACAAATTAGTCTTGATGTCACCACATTGGTGCATCCATTCTAGATTTCCCCATTCCCTAGTGCAAACATCCCAAACCTCAACCACCAACTGATGAGGAGAAGCATCACTCAAGCACTTTTCACCAACCATGAACTTATTGTGGTCTCTCGCACATCTACCACATATGGTAAGATGGCCCTACCCTTCAACAAAGAGTTTGGTATGGTAACCTCATGACAATAGCCTTTTTGAGCTTAGTGTTGTGTCCTACATAACTAGAACTTGTATACCAACTACAATCTTGAACTAGCATGCATAAAAGGAACACAGTGAATTGACAGTGCAACCAGTGGCAAATTACACCACTTTGGCTGGAAAGTATTCTTCACCCAGTACTTCAAGTGAAAGTCATCCTATTCACATACACTACTCTAGCTCGATTTGGATTTTGACCATTTAATACTATGCATAGGTGATTCCCTTCCGTAGGTAATTTTTAACCCCAAAAATGGCCTATTCCCTTTTTCCAAATATTAATGATATTTCTACCAAGTATAAGTTATCCCCCTTCATGGATAATCTAATCCCAGGTATAACATATGAGCATTCTAAGATTAAAAAATAACTTTGTATCTAATAACTTCTTAAGCTATTCAAGCTTCATCAATCCTAGTATATAATACTATTGATAAAATCCACTCCTTAATATGGAGTATGTAGAAATACTCATAAGGAATCATAGATTAATACTCATCAATAAATGGCTCCATTCAGGAATATATCATGTCAATAGTGATTCACATCAAGAGTATAATTGCATCAATAAATGACCTTGATCAAAGAGTAATCATATCAAAAAATGTCTCATTCAAAAGTATAGTCTCAATAACAAACGACTCTATTCAAGAGTGTAATCTTATCAATAAAAGATTATTCAAAAAGTAGATTTTCATCAATAAAATGACTTCACGTCAAGAGTGTAAATCAACCAATCAGATATTAATTCCAACTCAGTAGGTAATCCCACCTATGACTCTAATCAAATAGTAATCCACAAATTCAAGTGATCATCTATAATCACATAGGTTAATCTCAACCTTGGTTTACCCTAATCCCAATCCATAAAGTCAACAATCAACAATTAGTCTGATCATGTAGGTTAACCTCAACCTATGGGTTCCAAACAAAGATCAAATAAACAACCCAACCAAGTAGGTTATTCTTAACCTATTGGTTCTAATCAGTAATCAAATAAATATCCCAACCCAGTAGGTAATGCTCAACCTAAGGTTTCAATCATTAATCAAGTAAACTTCTTGATTCAAATAGGTTATTCTCAATCTAGGGTTTCATTTGAAAGTAAATTAATGATCAAGTGGTCAATCAAGTATAGATTATTGATGTGGTTTGTATGACGTCACATCCTATCATATCTTTCATACCATCACTAATGTGATATTGCTAACCTTATCATTCCCAAGGTTTCCTAGCATTATAAACTAACAATTTCAAGTCACCTCATCATATTGATACATTTCACATTCTATATACATGTAGTGTAGACTATCTATGTATAGAAACATCATCAAATAAATTCCCATATAGGGTATATAAAAGTATTAACCTAAAAGATAGGTTTTCTCATGTATCAAACAAGACCATGCAAGTATAACACGCAACACATATACTCAAATTCATTCCTTTCAACATAGTAATCAATTCTATTTAACCTTTCCTATATAAAAGACAAAGGTTTAGATACTAGCATGCCTATTAAACGTTGAACTCTAATTGATTGACTGGATCCTTAGCCAAGCTCACTCTAAGAATCAACTTGCAACTCTTTCCACTTCTCAGTTCCTCTTCACAGAATTTCCTCACAATAGTTTCCACACTATAGGACTCAGAACTCTCCTCACAAATAAACACTCAACTCAGAACAAGAATATCACAAATAACAAGTAGTAGATTGCAAGTGAATGCATATCCAAATGAGGAAAACCTCTGCTCTATTTATACAAAAATATGAGCCTTCCTGCCTATGAACTGGCTTCTCAAAGTGACACTTCTTAGTTCACTTTGATCGACTCAACAAACAAACAAGAAGGTGGCAAATTTCTAACTTAAGACTCAACAAATTAGCACAGTATATCGCTTCATTCATGGACAACAAAAGTGTTATTCAGATATGCAAGGTAAGTAATCACATAGGTTGACTCTTTCTATGCCAACTTCCAATTTGACCAATTCATATTTGCACATGCTTTTACTAAGTGGTAATCGATTTGCAGGTTAAAGACTTCTAATTGGATTATACAGTTCATATTTTTGGCGCCACCATTTACCATGTTTCCTATTCATCTAGTCGTTGTTTTCACATACTCAGTCAATGTTTATTTTTTGTGTTTTCACAAAGTTTGACGTGGTCTTGTTTATGTATTTGACATATATCAGATGGATTGACTTTATTTTAAGCACTATTTTATTCACTTATACAACATGTTGCAATATTAACTTACCACCTTAATATTGTGTGCAACACTTTATTTCATTATCGTTTATCCATTAATCATATGCTATGCATACTCAACACGTTATATGCAAAGATAATATATGTGGCTTTATGTAATAAGTTAACAAATTCACTATACAATATACAATGTGTGATTTATTATTAGTAATGCTTTCAAAGCTTTCATGCATGGGTTATATATTAACATTGTGTTATAATATGAAGCACCATATATTCATTAAATCAACACACACAATATATATATATATATATATATAATCATTAACAAATGAGTTCATTTAAATAAACCATTCGATATTTGAATGGATATATCCATGTTATCATTTTCATGAACAATATCATATGTATATATATCTATTTACATATATATGCACATATACATATATCGACATACTCGTACGAACATTCCTTCATGTCAACACATATGCGCATATTGACATGTGTATATATATGTATATATGCATATATCTCATATGTATACATTTGCTTATACAATCAATCACACATATATTTTAATACGCTTATACATACACATATCATGTTACTATTTCTTATCAACTTAAATACATTCATATCCTTGTCGACAGGCATATACATTAAGTGTATACACACACACACATATAATTGATTCCTTGTGTATGTATGCTCGTAAGTATTTCTACTTAGATACATGTGCACATGCTTATGCTCTCATATATATATATATTCATATAAATGTATACATTTAATGTACATATGAATAAACGTAAAGATAACTATACAGAAAGCTCAAAGACTCAAAGATTCAATCACAATAATTCTATCCAAATAACAACCTATCTTAATCGAGGATGACTATCCAATTATTCCAATAAGTCAAGACTATGACCAAAGGCACTTACCTGATTCATGGACTATCCCGACTCAAGTAGACCAATTTGGAATGTGAGTGTGTGTAAGCTCATTTAGGTTCATTGAGGGTTACTGGACCAAATTCTTCTCTTGAGTGATACTTCCCCTCCCTTCCAGAGGCGTGGACCTGTACTTGCATCCAACTTGGCACATTTGCAATAGTAGTTAGACGTTCACATGAAATCCACTTCCATCATAAAACATTAGAATATTCATATTGCAATACATATTCTTTCATTGTACTTCATCAATATAAACATAATTAATCCTTCAAAGAAATAACATCTTTAATACCTATTTCAGCATTTCATTCCTTTTTCAAACATATCAAAATCATGATTTGCATTCATCATCCTATTTACCCTTGAAGGTAAAAGTAACTCAGTAACAATAAGATGGGGTGTAACATTTTCCTTGGTTAAGTTGTTGCTAAATTTCTCTTAGAGTTCCTCTTATGGAAATATGTTTCCAAGGCATCTCATGTTTGTAATTATGTTACTCATAGGTTGTTTTGGATGTGTTTTAATACCATTTAGTTTACTTGCTTCATTGTACATGGTGTCCATAACTACAAGCTTTGTCTTTAATATCTTAATGGCCACTTGACTTTCAATTATCTCAAAGCTCTTTGGTATAAAGGACTATCCTACCATTTATAATTTTGGAGTTGTTTGTAGTCCATTAGGGTCATATCTTCTCTTAGTGAGGGTTGTTGGAGCTATATATGCTAAAGAAGCTAGACCAACATATTTATGAATTGTTGTTGCTAGAAAATCTTACATCCACACCATCTCATAATAAGTATCAATAGCAATATCAGGAAGAAGATAGTTTGATTTTTCTTGATTTATTAGCATATATTTTCTTGTCCTCTAACAAAATGCTTGTTTAACATGTACAATGAGGAGATCTACCATTAGAAGAACAAAAAAAATCATCAATGCCATTATCTATAGTGAGTAGTGAAGTTATTCTATGTTTACTACTTGAGATCAATAGTTCTCAAATAATTTTTGGTTGGGTTTTACTAAACAACTAGTTTTGAATTTCCTTATAATTGGATAAACCTCATGCCACATTTTATGGAGGTTGTGATGCATCTAACACTATAGGCAATTTGTAATTAGTTGTTATAAATTTTTAAATCCTATATGAATTGATGAGATTTTCATCTTCTTTGTTAGATGACTGTCGTATAATAGAAAGAAAATGTATTAATAGTATTGTATGCTAGTCTATTATAATGTCCATAATAAGATTAATATAATATTTAGGAACAATATTTATTTTTCTGTGCTTTAAAACATATTAAAATAACAAAAACTAATCACTTTGCCACACTTATTTTTATTGGTTTCTCAAAACTTTATTAAAAACAATTTTAAAAAATAAATTAAATGGAATTTACGAAGAAATCAACCAGTCGCCTTCAAAGGTAAATAGATGGGAAACATCTTGGGCAAGTAAGGCAAGAATAGATCCAATAAAATGCTCTCTACAACTTATTTAATATATATTTGTCAACTAGGCGGCATGCAACACGAAAACCCCAAATGTGGGCCCCACAATCCACACTGCATTCCACTCGGCATATCTTATCATGTGGCTCTCGGCCCTTTGGTCCTTTTAACTATATGCATTCCAAATTCGCAATAATTATTTTCATGTTGCCCACCTATAAAATTCCTACTTACTATATTCCACGTAAACTTACCGTTTCATAAAATTCCTATTGTTTAAAATCACAAATCATCTTGTATTTTAAATGTTAGTTGAACTTAGGTACGATGTCATAAGGGATATGTATGCCGTTGATTTTTAAAATATTTATATAACAAACTTTTGAAAATATTGTGTTAGGTGAAATGGTGGAACTGCATACCATGCCTTTACACAAGTTTTAGAGATGCTAATTATATATTTTATTTTAATTTAAAGATTTTTTAATTTATTATACTGGATTAGATTTACGAGTATATAATTGATTCAGATCATTTTTTGATCATTTATTTAAATTTTGAATTTTTAAATTTAAATACATTTGGGTTTTGTCGAAGTTCTTTTTATTAATTGTTGTGAGTTGACTTAGTGTTGCTTGTGTTGTTTTGAATGTTATTATATTTAAAAATATTTATTATTATTTTGTTTGAAACAATGCCACATCTTCATCTACTTGTACATTATCATAACAATATCATTGGTGATTATAATTACATTACCAAAACATACATCATCCTATAAATAATGCATGTTTGCATGTTGTCTTTGATCTTGGTTCATTGTTGTTGAATTAGTCTACCTATAGATTTGTCTAAGGAGAACTTAATCCTTGCTTGATAAATTGTCAAACAATGTCTATAGGCATAGCTCCTCTTCAGACATAGGTATAATAAGTTGAGATTAATATGTAACAATCATTCATTTCTTGGGGTTGACCCTTTGGTGAAGTGGTGGGGCTTATTGCCTTTAGGGCCAATAACCAAGGTTCAAAACCCCGTGAGGTTTTTCCCTACCGTGTCAACAATTGAGACTAATTTTCCTTGGTGCTAAGGGGTGACCCTTTGGTGAAATGGTGGGGCTTACCGATAGAGCCAACAACCAAAGGCTCATACCCTTAATATCATATTTTTTTGTGAAAGAGATAGTTGGTGATGATCAGAATAATCAGATGGAAAATCGCATGGATAAGGGGCCGTGTGTGCGAACCAAAAGCAAGACCAAGACCGAAAAAATTTAGTTGTAACCAATGTTTTAGATCATCTACAATAGTTTTTGTTGTCTTTTGAGCTTTTCTGTTGATGTTTTGCTGTTGGTATAGTTGTTTGTTTGTCTATGGTTCATCTTTAAACAACTATTTTTTTTCTTTTTGGGGCTATTTGGTGTTAAGTGTGTTATCTTTAGCAACCTATTCTCGATGTAAAGGGTTTCAGGATCCCTTTAAAACCTACTTTTCCTTATAAAAAATAATCATTCATTTCTTCCTAGTCCATTTCTATGAATCTAATCTTGATTATGTGCAATAGATTAGTTTTGCATGTGCAAAAATCAATTTTGTTGGTATATATTTGAACCATAATAGTGTACAATTATTTTACAAATTCTAAGGCATTATTTGAGCAATACCCTAAATTTTAGCATATTGACAAATTGATTCCTAACATCTTCAATATCATCCCTCCTCTTTAGAATCTAACTAAGTACCTTATTTAATTCTATATTTAATTTTCATATCAACCCTAATTTTTATCTAAATTGATTGTTTATTTAATTGAGTTAATTATTTTAACTTTGATTTAATTTCAATGTTAGTACCAATTTTATATCTAAATGATTATTAATTTAATTGTGTCAATTATTTAATTAACTAAGATATTTATGTTTGTGTGATTTATTTCATTACAATAAAATTCTTCATTTGATTTTAATTTATTTTATATAAAAACATGTATTGATGAAATCCATTTAAATTTTTCTATACATAATTATTGAGATAAAAATACAACATACACAAATTTAGAGGCTAATGAATGAATAAATCGATTATGTGAAGGTGACCAATTTATGTTGAGAAAAATAAACAACCATTAGATAAATATTTTAGACTATTGAATGAATAAAATAAATTAAATGCATGACAAACACTACAAATATACAAAATGGGTATACAAATTGACTTAAGTAAGCTAAATGAGAATAAAATTAAATATGTGTTCAAATACAATAAGATAGATTAAATTTGAGTACTTTGGAACATACAAAGAGTGAACTATACTTATGTCATGATGTGACAAAGATGTAAAAATTGGTAATTAAGATTGGATTATATGAATCTAATGGTAGAGTAAACTAATTCCAAAGCAATTGAATATTTGAGATGTGATCACTACATCAATCATGTCTTAGAGGGATGATCTTGTCCAAATTTATGCACTCTTGTCATATGTAAGAATGGATATTTGGTGCTCACTAAACTTATTTTCCTAATAATATTTTAAGCAAGGGAAATAGTCATGGTACTAAAGAACATCATGGGGTTCACAATGTAAGGTTTGAAGTTTAGGACTTTCGTACATCTTAATCAACCCATGAGTCTAAATTAATAGTAAAAGTAAAAAGTGATAATACTGTGGGAATGAATGTCAATGTGTTGTGGTAGTGGATACCATTGAGTCAATTGTTGATTGCTAACGTGAGCTAATAAATGATTTTGTTGGAGAGTGTCCTTGGAGTGTACTTTGACAATGTATGTCACTTGATTGTAGAAAGATCAATTATTTGTTAATGCTTGACAAATGATGTCTAAGGTAGTGATGTACTTGCAGAAGAAGAAACACTTTGATACCATTTCAAAATATGTTTTTTGATCATTTAATGATGTGCAAATGCCTTAGGATGTTGCCTTTAAATACATAACCCCAAACACATAATTTTAATTTTGGCACTCATGCAAACAGGGATTGATTATCCTAAGAATGATGGTCCTAGAATGTGGGCATTCAAAAGTTCAAAGTGGGGGACATGATCTTGCCATCGATCTTGCTTAAGGATAAAATTGTAATTTTGATATTATCGAGTGCAAGTAGATTGCAAGGAATTAGGTTAAAAATGTTATGAATAAAACACTATGGTATGACAAAATGACATATTAGATTTTGAGTCAATAAATATACCAAAATAATCAAATTATGTGCTAAAATTATAAATCCAAAATACTGCAATACAAGAAAAAATATTATACTATATGCTTTTTTCCTTAATAATAATTTTATTTTAAAATTTTAAAATATTAAATATTAAATAAAATATTCTTTACTAAACATTTTTTTGAAGTGTGTATTTAAATTATTTACAATTTATTTATTTTTAAAATAATATATTTATAATTTCTTTGTTATTGAATTTTAAAGATTGTGATGATTTCAAATCCTTAATATATTTGTATAATTTTTTATTTTGTAAAGTGATATTCAAATTTATAACATAATATAGTACATAATATTTTTTCATAAATATAATTTTTTAATAAATTTTAAAAAATAATTGTATTTTTTTTTAATTTAATTATAATAATTTTTTAAATGTGTATAAAAATTCTGAAAACTTAATTTAAAAATTAATAAAATGGACGAATAAACGATACGAGCCCGTAACGACTAGTTTGTACGAAACAAAAGTGGAAGAGATGTTTAACAAGCTTTACAAGTTAAAAACAAGGGTATTTAACTAAATTACCGTCAGACCTCAGATGTGAATATACCTTATAACGCGGGACGGTCTGACGTCAAAATTTGTGGTGCAAAAAAAAACAGGGAAGAAATGAAAAGGGATCCAGCTCACTGATTAGGGTTACATAGATATATAAAAATATATTTAAGGGATAATGCTGAAATCTACAGATCGAGCTTTTTGTTCTCTCCGACCTCTGTGTTTTTAACGAGGGTCTCTCACCTCTTAGATTTGGCGCTTCAGATTCTTAGCAGTTGTATTACTCGTCTGTGATTTGTTCTTCTTAAAAATCAGCTTTCAAAGAGGTAAGTTTTGAGTTCTGTTTCATCGAATTTAATAGACTGTACACTTAATGCACAGGCCAATGATACGATGTCAATCTTGGCCTGATCACGCAAGTTTCATATTACGAATTATTGCTCAATGTAACCGAGAATGAAAATTGGGAGATTTGTTGTTAAAGTAGGGTTCGAACCAGCAGTATTAGAATTTGAATCAATAGCTTTAGGGTTTGGATCGATAGTTTTAGGGTTTGGGTGGAAGAACTGTTTATTTAACAGCTGTAGATTTAAATCTAGAGGAAAGCATAAATTCTTATTTGATTATTAGTTGCTTAGGGTTTAAATTTAGAAGTAGAAGAAAACCTTGGATCAGTATGATGTAGATATATATTAACAAGGGATTATTGAATTAGTAGATTAAATCGAGAAAAAGAAAAGAAGAGTTTACCGAATCCATATGATGGAGATAGGGATTGACTTTGAAAAGGGTGAGAAAATGAATTTTAGTTTGATCAAGATCGCAATCAACTGTATGTGTAGAACGAATTAAAGGCTGCTTCCTTTTTGATTGATAGGACTCCCGTTTACGGAATGTCGATTTCTGTGTGAAATGATTTATGTTTTGCTTGCTAACGTGAGGAGGATCTGTGGCTATAATTACTTAATTGAACAGTTTTTTTGTCTGAATACGAGCAAGTTTTTGAATTGTCCAGAGAAATGATCAGAAAGTGTATGCAACGTCCAAGTTTGTTTTGATGCTCTAAGTGTCCGGACTATAGTGGATTTTTTTCTTTTCCTTGTTCTTTTTTGCACTAGAGCTTTCATAAAGCATTTATTGATTTTTTGACATATTTTTCATATGATTGATGCTGTTTCAGTGCTTTAATGTGTTTGCCTTCCTCATTTGGCTAACTTGATGTGCTATCCACATTAATTTTGACAAATAGCTAGATTTGAAATGATTATTGAAACAGGAACTAAGATTGTAGATTGGAAATATGTAGTCGAGGTTTTGTTTATTTCTGGAAAATATAATTTGATGATTTGGTTTGATCCATTAGCAATACTGTTGAATACTCTATTTAAAGTGACAAGCATCTGAAAATTTTGACTGTAGCAGTATCTGTGATGTATTCCATTTACATTGATTGCCGCTTTCTTTCTGATGCGAATCATTAACTACTCTCAGTGAACAAAATGCTAATATGTCTTAAATGAGTCTTTCTGCATGGAAAATTTCATATGAGACAAATCTGTAGCTATACGTTTTCAATTGAGGAGGGGAAAGAATAGTTGATTTGTTGTAGAATTACTAAAACCTTGCAGAAAATCAATACAGTTTCTAAAATTGTGCTGAATATTGTGTTTCTTGAATGAGTTTTTAAAATTGTTCATTTTTTTTTTGAATTTCTTTCTACAAGTTAGAATGTATTTTGAGTTCATTTATTGCTTTGTGTTCATTGTTTGTCTGTGTTTCTGTTTTTGATCTGGTTCACTGAGTTTCAAAAATTGACAGATCTGCATTTTTTATCAGGTAAAATATGGCCCTTGAGGTTACACAAATTCTTCTTAATGCACAATCAGTTGATGGCTCTGTCCGAAAGCTAGCAGAGGAGAATCTGAAGCAGTTCCAAGAGCAGAATCTGCCAGCCTTTCTCATATCCTTGTCCAGTGAGCTAGCAAATAATGATAAACCTGTGGACAGCCGTAAACTTGCAGGTTTGATTTTGAAGAACACTTTAGATGCAAAGGAGCCACGCAGAAAGGCTCTCTTAGTACAGGGATGGAATGCTTTAGATGGGGCTGTAAAAAGCCAGATCAAAGGGTGCTTATTGCAAACCCTCTCTTCACCTGTTTCAGAGGCACGATCTACATCTGCACAGGTTATTGCAAAAATTGCTGGTATTGAGTTACCACAAGGTCGCTGGCCAGAGCTCATCAAAGTCTTATTGCTCAACATGGGTGGTCCGCAAGTAGAATCACCTGCTCATCTCAAGCAGGCTACTTTGGAAACTCTGGGTTATGTATGTGAGGAGGTCGCTGCAGATATTCTTGCTCAGGATCAGGTGAATTCTATCCTTACAGCTGTTGTGCAGGGAATGAATTCATCTGAGGGTAATAGTGATGTTAGGTTTGCTGCTACTCGAGCATTGTCCAATGCTTTGAATTTTGCTCAGACAAATTTTGATAATGAAGTAGAGAGGAATTATATAATGGAGGTAGTCTGTGAAGCCACATTGTCTCCTGAACGGAGAATTCGGCAAGCTGCCTTTGAATGCTTAGTGCAGATATCTTCAACATATTATGATAAGCTGGCTTCATATATGCAGCATATATTTTCCATCACAGCAAAGGCTGTCAAAACAGATGAAGAACCTGTTGCTCTCCAAGCAATTGAGTTCTGGAGTTCCATCTGTGATGAGGAAATTGATATACAAGAAGAATATGGAGGGGATTTAAGTGGAGACTCAGATTTTCCGTGCTTTTATTTCATTAAGCAGGCACTTCCAGCTCTTGTGCCAATGCTATTAGAGACACTCTTGAAACAGGAAGAGGACCAGGATCAGGATGAAGGGGCTTGGAACCTGTCCATGGCTGGAGGAACTTGCCTGGGACTTGTTGCAAAAACTGTAGGAGATGATATTGTTCCCCTGGTTATGCCATTTGTAGAAGAGAACATATCAAAGCCAGATTGGAGACGACGAGAGGCAGCCACCTATGCCTTTGGGTCAATTCTTGAAGGTCCATCACCTGAAAAGTTGACTCCTCTTGTGAATGTTGCTCTTAACTTTATTCTGTCTGCCATGAAAGATGAAAACAGTCATGTGAAGGATACAACTGCATGGACCCTTGGTAGAATATTTGAATTTCTACATGGTCCAATGATGGAGGCCCCCATAATCACACAGTCAAATTTCCAACATATTCTTTCAGTGCTGATTGAGAGTCTTAAGGATGTGCCAAATGTTGCTGAGAAAGTCTGTGGTGCCTTGTATTTTCTGGCCCAAGGGTATGAGGATGGGGAGGCAATCTCCTCTCCGCTTTCTCCGTTTTTGCAGAACATTATTCAGGCTCTTCTTGATGCAGCAGATAGGGATGATGGAAGTGAATCTAGGCTACGGGCCTCGGCATATGAGACCTTGAATGAGGTTGTAAGATGTTCAACAGAGGAAACCTCACCTATCATTATGCAACTTATTCCAGTGATCATGCGCAAGCTCAATGACACACTGGAAACACAAAAGCTATCGACAGATGGGAAAGAAAAACAGAGTGAATTGCAGGGACTTTTGTGCGGTTGTCTACAAGTGATCATTCAGAAATTGAGTGCTTCTGAGTCCAAGTATGGCATTCTGCAATATGCTGATCAAATGATGAACCTTTTCTTAAGAGTATTTGCATGTCGGAGTGCTACTGTTCACGAGGAAGCAATGCTAGCAATAGGAGCTCTTGCGTATGCAACAGGTGTGGAATTTGGGAAGTACATGCAAGAATTCTACCGATATTTGGAGATGGGTCTTCAAAACTTTGAAGAGTATCAAGTTTGTGCCATCACTGTGGGTGTGGTAGGTGATATATGCAGGGCTTTGGATGACAAAGTATTGCCTTTCTGTGATGGTATTATGACACAGCTTCTGAAAGATCTGTCAAGCAATCAGCTACACCGATCTGTAAAGCCTCCAATATTTTCCTGTTTTGGAGATATTGCATTGGCTATTGGGGGCCATTTTGAGAAGTATTTGATGTATGCAATGCCTATGCTGCAGGGGGCAGCAGAGCTATCGGCACAGTCTGTAGGTGCTGATGATGAAATGATTGAATACACTAATCAGTTGCGTAATGGAATTCTAGAGGCATATTCGGGAATTTTTCAAGGTTTTAAAAACTCACCCAAGGCTGAGTTGCTGATACCTTATGCAGGTCACATTTTACAGTTTCTTGAGAGTATTTATCAAGAAAAGGACATGTAAGTATCATCTCATTTTCATTTGGAGGAGACAGCAGTACATGATAGTTATTGATCAGGGATCCATTATACATTTATGAATAGTTCAAGCAATTCAATCTCTGAATCTGTTTTTAAATTTCAGGAAACAACCTCTAAAAACAGTTATTTAGTTTTCATAATTTAATAAAGTTTAATCTTGTCATGTGTATCCAGGGATGAACAGGTGACAAAGGCTGCAGTTGGAGTTCTTGGTGACTTGGCGGACACATTGGGACCAAACGCAGCACCTTTGCTAAGGCAGTCTGTGTTTTACAAAGATTTTGTTGATGAATGCTTGTTGTCCAGTGATCAACTGATAAAGGAGACTGCTGAATGGGTTCAAATGACTGTTCATCGAGTTGTTTCAAGCTGATTTATCTGAAATTTCTTGAAATGCATATGGTCATTTGGGCGCATCACATTAAAGGTGTTTGGGATTGCATACTTGTCATTGTGTCAATGATGTTTCCACCTGAAGATTGCCAACATTTTATGGGGTCTTGGGGACATCATGTTGAGAGCCAGATTTTTGGCTGAGGGGTTTCTGGAATTTTGTTCCAACCTCTGCTAACTTTTCATCTCTTCTGTCACTTGCTGCAAATTGCTAACTTTGCAGTCTTGCCTAAGCTCTGATTGTCACCTGTCCTCAGAGAGCTCATGCTGCATTCACAATAATGAAAGCAGCCCTTAATACTGTTGTTCTGCCAACAGTTAGCATATTCACCTTGCATGCTTTTGCTGTATTTACGAAAGCATAAAGACAGGCTTAAAATGTAGCAGCGGCAATACCATGATTGCATGAGAAAGGAAAATTTATCATTGCATCTGCTGCGTTGCATGTCAACTGGGTCATAGTTTGCCATGTGCCTGAAAGCACATGGTCGAGACTGATTGGTATAAGGATGTTGTTACTACATCTGTGAGAAATCAGATTTGCTTTCTCAGGCTCAATGCTGTTGCATTTGCCATGGTCATAGAGTATAAGCGTCTGCATTTGTTACCTTTTATTATCTGCACTCTCCTGGTACTCCATTTTCCATTTTCTTTTGGCATTTCTCACACTTCTATATTTTGTTCTTTTCTTATTGGATGGGTGCAATGCTTTTTTCCAGTTGCATTCTTAGCAGGAATGCTTTGAAAAAGCACAGGTATGCAGAATGAGTTCTGCAATGCATTGCTAATGTAGGTCGTAGTCATTCTTTCTTTTCTTTAGAAAACTCATATCTGCTCGCTTTTTCATGTCAACTGTAGTGTGGCTAGATTGATTCGTCTTCTATCTGCTCTCACATGCATGCCAATGTCAGCCCAAGAGCTAGACGTTGTTTTGATTAGATGGCTCCTCCTACCTTTTGAAGGATACTTGAGTCATGCCATTTTATTTTGACTATGGCTTGGAATGATGATCTTGACCATATTGTGATCTACCTGACTGGTCAACCTTTGATTGGTTTAATGTAATGCAAGTGGTATTGGTTTTGATTGACCACCTTGTGATGATTAATAGAAGGGTCGAAGAGGCGTCGTCATATTGAAGGACCATTTTGTACCAAATAAGAAAGCTTTGTATGTATAGTGGGATATGTAAAAATGCTTCATGTAATCCATGTTACTTGTCTATGAGGAATGATGATATTTTGCTGCAGAATTTATATTTACACGTTCACCTGCAACATCTGGTATTTCTGGTTATTGTTACCAACTATTTCACAGTTGTGTAAAGGTTCAAATGATGTACATTTCTAATTTTTGATGGGGCTTTGCAAGAAGTATCTTGATTATATAATGTATATTCCTTGATTTGGATATTCACCCGCATTCAATCTTGATTTGACTTGTTTGAAAGGCCATGTTGGATTGACAGGTAAAGAGAGATGTGAGCATTGTTAGTTCTGATTTATTAATCCCACAAATTTATTATAAATTCTTCTGCCATATCATAAGCGTGTGAAGACTCATATAATGTACATCTTTACTTTTTGAATGGGCTTCTAGAATAGTTATTTTAGTTTAATTTTATATATACTTTGATTTGAATGGTCACGCACAATCAAACTTGATTGACATAGTTTAAGGGTCATGCTGCATTGGCAGTTAAGTAAAGCTTGAATAATTGTTTTCAATTATGGTATGTAACCTTTGTCTGTCTTCTATTGAGTTAAGCATTTAAGTACGTTTCAACACTAGAAGAAATTTCCGGTCTGTATCGTAATATCCAGAATAGAAGTTGCTAGAAATGGGTGGGTTATTTGGTCCAGGATATCTGGCAATTATAAAAATGGCTGTGCCACTTACTCAATTCTGTTGTAACCCGCTGTTGTCTCTCATGCTGATGTAGAAATACCTCTTGCAAGCATTTTAATTAGACCATGGTTTCAAAACTCAACTCTTGTGGAGTTATGCTGTTTTTAGATCCTAAGAATAGATGTTTTCCTAGGTTATAGAAATCTGTTTCGTTTATTTAATATTTTGCTTCTTATTTTTCTTAAATCTTTGAATCTTTATCCCTTCTCACATCGGTGCATGGTGCACAGAGGCATGAACTCCTTTTTTAAGGCGGCGTTTTAGCAAAGCATCCGTAGTGTCAGGAGGCACCGTCTCAGAGTCAGTGGTAGTAAATCATATTTTCAACTTGCGAACTATTCCTGACGAGCATATGAACAACGAATTAGTTTTTATGTACTTTATGTTCTTCGGCATCATCACAAATTTGTAAGTAAAATACAAATCTACCTACTTCAAATGAAAATAGAAAATTTTGATTTAAGATGCACCGGCAAACTTACGACCAAAAATGTAATAAGTTTCGTGTTATAGAGAAAATATATTGTCTAACAACATTTCAAATTTTCTTATTACAAGCATCTATGGATGATGTAATGTCCACTTTAGATGGTCTTTTATATTTTACATTGAATGCGTTTGATTATTAAGTTATTTAATTTTAGTTTAACCATGGATTATATTTTAGTGTTATTATTTTATTATTTGATTTTAAGTACTTGGTGGATTTATTTTTTAATTATTAATTTTATCATAGGAGATTGAATTGTTATAATAATATTAATTATTTGAATAATTTATTTATTAAATAAAAAGAATTAAATTTGCGTGGATTGGCTTATTTAGATGTAAATTTAATTCAAAATGGGATAATTACATGTAAAATTATGTAGGACTTGTTTAGAATTTTATTCAATTGTTTAAATTATAAAATATTCTTGATAGATTATATTAGAGTTATTTATTAAGGTAAATAGGGATTTTGAAAGGGTCTAAATCTTGTACAAAAATGAGGATAAAGCATTAAAGCTCATCAAAACTTGAAAGGGCAATCATGAAAATCCAACAACAAAATAATTATACCACAACAAAAAATAGTTACAAAAGTGCAATATAATATTTGATAAACAACCAACTCAAAGTTAGGGTGGTTTGAAGCTAAATTATTTCAATGATCTTTGCTTAACCTCAATCATCATATTCCTAGTGCTTAAATCCTTCCACACTAATCTCCTTTTTTGGAAGAACTAGGAAGATCCATAGGGCAGCAAGTAATTCCATCTCTCAACTTCAAAGCCCCTCTTTGAGAAGGGGTCTCCATTACAATATAGTCTATTAAAGCTTCCCCCCTACTTCCTTCTGTGCATCCACAATGGTGATTTTTCCATCCTCATCAATAATTTGGGCTTGTTCCTTTTTCCTCCAAATGAAATGATATTTCTTGTTGTTTGAGCAAACATGGCCTACTTTGAACCAACAATGGCAAATAATTGAAGTCTTTGAATTCAACTTGTTTTGCCCAACCATCCACCTTAGATGATAAGGTAATTTGTGGAGGGAACAACTTGTTTTCTACCACAAGAACACAAAATCTAGTAAACAACATACTTGAATTTTGTAATTGTATTTTGTTGCAATAAACTACCCAAAATCAACAATGTCCATAAATTTTTCTTCATTCCAGTATTCCAATGGCATCTTGGCCATTCTAACCCAAATTGAAAGCTTGATGATGCTATATTTCATTGGATTAAAGCACAAAGACCAGTTTCTAAAAACCATTCCACCCTAGCAAATAAGGACCTTCTAGAAGCATTCTTGAGCAATAATCCAAATTGGAAAATGGAAAATTATTTAGCAAAGCAACCACCCCAACCTATCCTCTTAGTTTCATTTTCAAAGCACCCATCTAACAACATCAATGTTGGGACAATAACCACAAAATATCCCAATAAGCAATTTCTTGAGCTAGGTAGTTTATTAATCAATGAAAGAGTTAAGTGTATCAATCCCACCCTTGTGGCTTGGGCAAGAACAACATCTACATTTGACAACACCTTGGGAGGGCCTTCAAGGAGAAACTCCTTAGTCACAGAGGAAGAAAGGGACTCCATTGTAGCCTTGGCAAGAAGTCCACACAAATTAGGGGTAACTAACATCGAAGGAAAAACCCTAGGGAATTGATCCACAATGGCACCTCCACAACCACCTCATAGGCAATATCATTCTACAAACTTAGACCATTCATGTCCTTGGATACCCTAGTCGTCAAAACAAAGAGATACCTATCAAGGACCTATGTATTACAAGAAATGATTGTAGCCAATTTCAAAGCTATCCCACTTGGAACATAGGAGTTTTTGGGAAGTAGAATTCCCCTTGAAAGAGTACTCCCAAGATCACTTGCCATAGATCTAGATGAAATTGGCAACTTTGGAAGACAATTGTGCCTACAAAATGGACCTTTGCACCTTCAACCACATGGCCATGAGGGACTTGTCATCATCGTCTTGTTAAGGGACAAACCACTCATCCATGTTTGGCTCATCATCTACATCTTCATCAACACCTTTGTTTACTGCAAACTTGATTCCACTTTGTGCTTGGATTGAAATGCTTTTCATACTCCTATTCCCACTCTCACATGATGCCATTTATATAAAAAAAAGGTATTATAGAATCATATATCATATTATTGATGGATTATAATAGTTGATTTTACTTTTAAAAATATTTAAAAAAATGAATAGTTTGGATAACTTTTTGAGGAGTAAATTTGATTATGAATATTCTTATTTGAGGAAAAATATATTTATTTATTGATATTAGAATTATTTTACATTTGAGTTAGAAATTCTAGAATATTTAAATAAGGTATTTGCATAATTAAATAATTAATTAAAATTAAAAAAGATTTATTATTGTTAGATTTTTTGGGTAAGTGAATTATAGTCTGAATTGAAAGAGAAATATTACAATTTTTTTCTTAGAGGACAACAATTCCAATACCCACGTGGACTCAAACTATAATATATAGCATTCTAATTAATGGGTAGAGATTCACATAAAGTCCAAATACATTCTTGATTTACTAGACTTTAACTACAAATAAGATGTATATTGTCACCTGAGAAGTCTAGCCGTGATCTATCTTCTCCTTCTTTAGTGTCTTCTATAGCAAAGGCTCAATTAACCTCCCTTGTTGTTGAGATCCTTGTTACTTGCTTGAAGAAAGCCATTGCATTGCTTGCTTTTTAACTCTACAATAGTTCATTCTTTTCATAGGCCGTGATGATAAAAGGCTAACATGACTGAGTGACCATCTCCATGTGAGCTATCTTGATGCCATTTATTGATGAAAAATTAGCTCCATGAACCACCTCTTGTAACACCAAGTCAAATCCACATAGTAGATGTTTTTTGATGTGTAGGAAACTGTAATCCTAATTATTTCTTTCTCCTCCTCTAGATCAAGTAACACCTTGATAAACATTAAAGCCACGTATGAGTTAACCCTATATCTATGGTTTGCTAAGATAAATTCACCACCCAAAACCCTTTGAATATCACAAATAACTATTTCTATTTTAGCCTTAAAGACTCTTCAGTTGTGCTTCTAAAATACCTTTTAAAATATCCATTTTCCACTACTTTGAAACTAAGTAGACATTGGTATTCATATAGAGAGTTGTTAAAAAGAAAGAGGGAATGAATGAAGGATCAAATGTTCATTAATCTTATTGAAACATATGCATATGCCTACTTAATGATGAATCATTGAATCAAAAACCTTGATTTCCTAGTGCCATTATTTCTCATCACCAATTAATCCATGAAAGCCACCATAACATGAAATGATTCTTTTCTTATGTATGTGGCTAGTTTTTGCAATGATTATCCTTCAAGCCACCCACCAATGATGGTTGTTTTCTTATTATTGTGATAGATAGGGCATACCCAAACTTATGCCTTTGAATTTATGATGCAATTTGATCCCTCTATAGCACTGCAAATTGTGCTCCTTGAGGGTGAAAGCACAATTTCACGCTCTATTTGGTGCTCACTTTAGTGTCCACTCCCTTAGTTCATTTTAGGACTACTTCCTAGCCTTGAAATTACCTTCCAACTCAAAAGAATTTGTTAATACTACCCTAAAAGACCGTACTAACATCATGCCTTTAAAACTGACAAATACTAAAATTTAGGGTAGGTCCTATGTCAAGGGACCTCAAACTTATGATCCTCACTTCAACAAGTGAAAAAAATGTGGATAGGGGTGTTGGGCACCCTTTTCTTGACATTTTTCTTGAAAAAACAACTCACATGTTTGGGTCAACCTTTGTGTTGTGTGATGTGATCTCAATTTCAAAACTTTGGTGGTAAAATATTCCTAAAATTCAAATTTAAATTAGTCGGCCTACACCTAGGTTTATTCTTATATTTCCCTATTTAAACATGAAACTTTATTGCAAAACATACACAATTACAATAATAGTGAAGCTTTGCCAAAATTGATATCCTATTTTATAGATTTATGAGAAGATTTTACAGATTTATGAAGTTTTATAATGATGATTGAAGTTTAAAGAAATTTGAAGAGCAAGTTGGAATCTAGGGTTTGTGGATTGCTTTGGCGTATCTCAAGCACATTAAGACTTGATTTCAGTAGGTTCTCATTTTCAAACTTTGATCACCTTGCTTCCCTAAGTGAGGTATTTTGCTGTGTTGATTTCCTTTAAGTATTTGAATTTCTCTTGGGTTGGATCTTGCATCTCCTTGATTATTTCATGTAGGACCCCACTCTAACACACTTGAGTAGGGTTTTATCACTTTTTTTGCATGTTAATTGCTTGCCACAACCATAGAAACACTTAAGGTTCATAGCACACACTTTTATCTATTATCAAATTGGCTATTCGAGGAGTTCAAGATATCAAAACAGGGGTTTGACCAAGGAAATCTCCTATATAGCCACCCTCTCTAATTTTTTGTGTTTTACAGGTTTAGGTGCAAAGGTGACATATTTTAGAGTGCAGTTGTGTAGTGCAAACCTTCCAAATTATAATTCCAAGTGCTAAAAAACCCTCCGATTAGGGTGCCCAATGCCCCAGTCTAGATATTTTAGGCTTTATTTTTTATGAAAGGCGCCTCTTTGTTTGCTCTTTCTGAATTTGCAATTGTTTCACCAAATTTATGTTTCTATGTAAATTATCTATATTTTCAGATTAAGTTTTCATATTAACTAGGTTATTTAAATCACATTCAATCAATCTTCCCTCTTTGAAACAAAGGAACAAAACCCAGACAGATTGGCTCTCCTTTGAGATAGTTAGCCAATCATAATGCCTTTGTCGGTTTGTGTTCCAATGTTAATCACAGAAAGAATTGATCCAAGTCGATCTACTAGTTAGATTTTAGGATCTTGTTTCACACTGTAACATGCCCATTGTTCTACCCATTAATTTTTACTATGTTTTTCAAACATGTGAACAATTTATGACACTAATATTTAGGCAATAAATTTTTTCTTTTCTAATCAATCAACAAGATGCACACTCGAGATAATCTTATTTCAAACTTCCCCATTGCATACAATGAAGCATTGCTAAATTCCTAGTAATGAATCCATATTACATAATTTCATGATAACATTTTCCATTTATAATTTCTCAATAAGAGTAGAGATACACGATTACATACATAGCTTCCATAAGCTTAATGAAATAGAGGTACAAATGGTCCAGATGTCCTTGCTGGCATACATCCTTAAATATTGGTTGTCAACTATATGAGGGAGAGCATCACTCAAGCACTTTTTCACCAACCACGAACTTATTGTGATCTCCCACACATCTACCTAACTGGTAAGATGGACCTTCCCTTTGACGAAGAGATTGGTTTGGTAACCTCATAATACAAGCCTTCTTGAGCATGGTGTTGTGTCCTACATCTCTAAAGCTAGAATACATTAACTACAACCTACATGCATGACGTTCCCTGCCTAGAATGCAATCTTGGATCATAGTGAATTGGCAGTGTAAACAATGGCTACTTACACTACTTTGGCCAAAGAATTCAATACCCAGTACTTCGAGTGTAGGTCATATGTTCACCCACCTATAGCTCGATTTGGTATTTGACCATTCATACTCTTTACACACATAACATACATTCCATTTAAAATGGTGATGACATAACATATTGACTAACTAGGTTACATCCTTTCCCATGGATTATCCTAACCACAGGAATAACCAAACTAACCATCCATGTTCAAACTGACATTCCCATTAAAGTACTTCAAAGCAACAACATATCTCATACTTCACAACTTATGCAACATTCATATAGTCTTAACTAAGTATAGTTCCTAGTAACCATGTAACCACTAAAATATCAATATATATAGTATATATGTATATCCTAATAATAGGGCTTCACCAAAACAAGACTCTTCCAAGAACCATGCAAGCTTATCCAAAGTAAGAAATAAACCAAGTTCATAAAAGAAAACTTAACATGCATTTAAATCATTCTCTTTCAAATAAAGGCATTCTCAAACAACTATCATTTCATCATAAAATAATAGGGTAATAAAAATTAGCATGCATGAGATTATAGCTCGTAATATTTTTGCTTTCCAAGCTCAACTTCCAAAAACCCGCTTGCTACTCCTTCTAAGATCAATCTTTCTCCAAACTCTAGCCTCTCACAAAACTCTCAACAATTTCAAATTCACAAAACATCTCCCTTTCTCACAAAAGCTCTAAAAAATACACTTGCACAGTAAACTACAATAGAATAGCGAGTGAAGAAATCAAAATGGAAAAATGTAACCAAAAGGTAGAGGAGTTGCCTCTATTTCTACTTAAATTGGAGCAATTTAATGCTAAAAAATAACTACAAAATCTGCCACCTTTTCTCTCCATTCTATCACCACTCTAACAACAAACAAATAATGCAACGACTCAGCCATTCTAAATGAGATGTGGCTACTCCAAATTCTCAATAAAAACAATTCAAATGTTTCCAGCTTCTCAAAGTGAATGAGTCGCCCCTATTCAAGTGACACAATGACTCTTTTACTGAGTCAAAGCACAACAAAACACATCTATAGGTTTCCTAATGTGTTAAGAAAATTGACTACCCTCATGAGCTTTAGCTAGCTCTGTTTTGACAAAGTCTACAAACTTACTTTTAGTTGAGCATTGGATTGACTTCTATTCACTTTGTTCTTCCTATCAAGGCATTTCCTTTTTCCACATTAGTAGGTTATGCATGTGGGTTTACATTCACAACCGTTTTAATATTAAGAGACACCTCTTATTAGCATTGCTTTATGCACTTCACAACCTATAGGAATAATATCCACGTTTGCATATGGTATTCACTTATTACTTTTTACGTTGATTTATTTTATCTCATGTATTTTCCATTTCATTATGCATAGGTTTAAACTCATTTAAGCGCTTTATATGCACTATAAGTATTTACATTATATTGGCTTTCATTTGAGCCGATTACGATTACCTTTAGAAGGCTTGTTCTAAATATATGCACTTTATTTACTCTATAAACATTTCAATATGTATTCACTAATATATATATATATATATATATATATATATACCATCATTTTAGTATCCAATATACATATATTTACATATTCATCGATTGAAATATATATATATATATATTTGTGACATATATATATATATATATATGTCACAAATGTCCAATCAATATTCTCATGCATATGAGATATCCGTTCATGAGTATGCGTACATATGTCTACCTATGTACACACATGCATGTATATACTCACATGTATTAGTTATTGTAAACATGTACAAATATACACATATACATTGTCTGTATATACTCATCGATTAATATATAAATATGAATACACGATGAAGAAATTTCACTTAACATAAAGACTCAATCACATATCCCCAATCAAGAACATTCGAAGACTACAACCATAAACCAGTACAAAACATTCCCAAACCATGACTAAAGATAACTTACCATTTCCCAAACTATCTTGACTCAACTTGACCAAACTAGGACTTGAGTGTGCGTATGCTCAATTAGGCTCATTAAGGGTTACCAAACCAAGTTCTTCTCTTGAGTGATACTCTTCCTCTCTTTTAGAGGCTTGAATTTATTCCTGCATCCAATTTAGTGCATCATGACAGTAGTTAGACAATAACATTACATTCATATGTATCATATATTTTCATCTTCCAAACATTTAAAATATTATATTGAATTACACATTCATTCATCACATTTTTCATTAGGATTCATATTCAAAACTCAATCATATATTAAATAATTTTATCTCAACAAAGTAATAGTAACTAGGTAATAACATAATGGGGTGATATTCCCCCCTTGTGAATCATCGTCCCTAATTATTTTAAGTATCAAACATAAAATATAGACCATAAAAAATAAAACATAACAACATTGTTTTAGGAACTTTTGAAGTCTAGCAAAATATGAGGAAACTTTTGCTTCATCTCAGCATAGTCCTACCAAGTGGAAGAATCTTCTACATACTGATCCCATTAGACCTTGCATTGCAAAACCTCTCTATTACATAAGTGAAGCTTACATGTTCCAAGAACCTTGAGAGGCTTGATTGTTACCACTCTTGGGTCTTGTACCTATAAAGCATTCCAATCAATGGTTATCCCCTAGCATGTACTTCTTAAGGTACGACACATGAAAGACATTATGCATCTTAGAAAGAGCTGGTGGCAAAGCAATTTGATATGCAATAGGGTTAACTTCTTTGAGAACTTCCAAAGGACCTATGTAACATGGAGCTATTTTGGATGAATTTCCAAACTTTATAGAACTCATATGAAGTTTAACACTTAACTAAACCTTCTCCTCAATTGAGAAATGTCTGGGTACCCGCTTAGAATTTGCATAACTCTTCTGCCTATCATTAGCTTATGCTAGCCTCTGCTTAATTACACCAACTGGCTCCTCCATTTCTGATATCATTTCTAGCCCAAGGCTTATCCTATCCTCTAGCTTATCCCATCTTATAGGAGTTTGGAACTTCCTGCCATATAATGCTTCAAACAGAGCCATCTTGATTGCAGAATGATAAGAGTTATTATATGCAAATTCAACCAAAGGTAGGTAATATTCCCACTTGTATTGTTGATCCATGCAATACATTCTGAGTAGATGTTCTAACACCTGGTTCACCCTTTCAATTTGACCATCATTTTCTGGATGATATATTGAACTTATGTTCAACTATGTCCGAAGTGAAGAAAACATGGTTTGCCAAAATCTAGATGTCACACGAGCATCCTTGTCAGAAATAATCTTCTTAGGAACTCCATGTAGTCTAAATACCTCTTGAATAAACTTTTAAGCTATAACATGATCTCCATCTGTTAGATTCCTTGGAATAAAGTGAGCTACCTTTGTAAGTTTATCCATCACTACCAGAATGGAATTATGCTTATTCCTCGACATTGGAAGACCTTGCAAAAAATCCATGCTAATGACTTGCCATTTTCTTTCTGGAACATCATGAGGATATAAAAGACCTATAGGGTGATGATGCTCTACCTTCACTCTTTGACATTCTAAGCAACTTGCTACAAATATTGTAGCATCCCCTTTCACCCTTTTCTAGAAATACAATGTCTTGACATCGGCCAACAACTTGATTACTCCACGATTGTCCAAAATATGGTGCAGTGTGAACTTCTTTCCACACTAAATTCCTTAATTCCTCAAAGTTAGGTACATAGATTCTTCCCTTAAACCTTGATAAACTAGTAGGCTCAAAGTGAAATCCTTCATACCTTGGGTCTTGTGGATTATCTGAGAGTGCTTGCTTGACTTGCTTATAATATTTGTCACCCTTGGATTTTTGCAACACCCGACCCTTGAAATATGTTTGAATTGATATCATCAAGGGGATATGCCTCCTCTGGCTTAGGGAATTGACAACCCAATTTTCCTAAGTTCCCTTGATATAGTTGATGTTAACATCACAATATGATATCGATTTTAACCATCTCCTTTGTCATGCATTCAAATTAGGTTGGGTAAACAAACACTTCAAACCATGACAGTCAGTTTTCAATTCAAAAGGTTTTCCCAACAAATAGTGTCTCCACATCTGTAATGCATGAACAACTGTTGCTAATTCCAAATCATGTGAAGCATAATTTTTCTTATAAGGCTTCAACTTCCTCAACTCATAGGCTATGACTTTCCCATCCTGCATTAACACTCCACCCAAACCTTCTCTTGAAGCATTTAGTATGACAATAAAATTACAATCTAGATTTGGTACTTTCAGTATCAGAGCTATGGTCAACTTCTCCTTGAGTTGGTCAAATGCTACTTGACATTTCTTAGACCATTCAAACTTCTTCCCCTTTCTCTGCAATGAAGTAATGGGAAAATCTATTCTAGAAAAGTTTGCTACAAACTTTTGATAATATCCAGCCAAACCCATAAAGCTTCTAACTTCCGATACATTCTTAGGCATTGGCCACTCAAGCACTGCTTTTATTTTTGTTGGATCAACTGTAATCCCATCATTTGAAATCACATGAACCAAATACTACACTTCCTTTTGAAAGATGGTACACTTAGAGATTTTACCATACAACTTATTCTCTCTTAATGTTGGAGAACAATCTCTAGATGTTGGAGATGTTCCTCTTCATTCTTGGAGTAGATAAGAATATCATCCAAGAAGACCCACACAAACTTATCCAAGAAGTCCCTAAATACATTGTTCATTAGGTTGATGAATTTTGCAGGTGCATTTGTTAGTCCAAATGGTAGGACTATGAACTCATAATGACCATACCTAGTCCTAAAAGATATTTTGAAAATTTCTTCATCCTTGATCCTTAGTTGATGATAACATGATCGTAGATCAATTTTCAAAAACACTGCCACTCCTCGAATTTGATCAAAGATATCACCAATACATGGTAACATATACTTATTCTTTATTATTACTTTGTCAAGAAAATGATAATCAATGCACAAAGATCATTGGCACTCCCTAGGGTGAAACATTGGGTCTTATCAATCCATTGGACAACAATTCCTCCAATTGAGATTTTAGCTCCATTAATTTTTTCATGGTCATCCTATATGACACTTTGGATATAGGCTCTACCCCTGGAACTATGTCGATGGAGAAATCAAACACTCTTTTGGGAGGTAATCTAGGAAATTCATCTAAAAATGCATCCACAAAGTTCATTAGGATAGGATATTTCTCCATAACTAACTTTCCTGATTCTACCACCTCACCATCATCGGCTTCTTAGTGATCTTGTGGTCCATAATATACTACATCATCTTGAGAAATGAAATAATTGCATTCATCAAGTTTCTCCATTTTCATCATGAAGAGTTGACATCCTTTCTTCTTCACTCTATGCATTTGTACAACGAAGATCTGCCACAACTTAACTTCTCTAGGCATTCCTTATAATGACACCTAGTTTCCTAGATCATCTAAACATTCTACTATTTTTGCATGAAAATCTATTTTGGACCTATGTTTCCACAACCAATTCACCCCTAAAATGATGTCATGAGAACCTATGGGGGCTACATACAAATTCACTTATGTAAAGAAAATCAAAAGTTCAACCCTTGTTTCGAATAAACATTGATCCACCTTAGCTCTTGTCTAGTTTGCATACTCAACAAACCAAGACTATTCCATATAACTAGCTTTTCTAGAAATTTTACTAGCTATACTAGGAGAAAAAATGGGTGTACCAAACAAAGTACCTGGAGTTTCCAATGGAGTAATTTGGTACTCTGCTTGTTGGTTTTCTAACTCCACATGAGTCCTATGTTGGAATACTACTCATTGAGGAGGTAGAGGGTTTCCATGTGGTTGTGTCCCTGGTGGTTTGTTGGGAAACTGAGTTGCAAAGTGATCTCCACCATGCGTAAAACATCCTCTCAATGGTCCTTTCCTTGTTGCAGGCCTTCCAAAATTGCTTTCATTTCTACCAACATTGTTGTTGCTATTGTTGTTCCCCCTAAGACCCTTTCCTGATTAATTCTACATATTATGGAATCCTCTATCCCCTTTCCTTTTAAAATATTGACCTAGGCCTCTTTGAAGCTTGATTGGCTTACAAAAAATTAAACTTCCTCTAATTCTTTTCACGATAGTTCGAGATAGATTTGAGCCTCTACTCTTGCTTAATGGATTTCTTGTATACTAGATCCATGGTGCAGGACTGTGCATGTCTACCTCTCCTCCAATTCGACCATTGAGACCCATGATGAACTTCCTTATGAAAAACCACTCGTCCTTTTGGTACATGGGAATGTACCTTAGGAGATGAGTGAATTTCTCCCAATATTTGTTAACCGAGATATCCCCTTGCCTCAAGTTCTGAAAATCAATAAGATTTTGATCATAGAAAAGTTGAGACCTAATCACCGTCTTCACAAAATTTCCATGAATTCACTCCAAGTAAGACTCAAGGAACTAAACCCAAGCTCCATATTTTAATTCATCCACTAGTTTGATGCTTCTCTATCCAAGTAGAAAGATCCCCCAAAAAAAATAGTTATCTCATAGTAATTCCTGATTTGAAAATAATTTTCCATCTCCATAAGCCATGCCTCAACCACATCCCCACTGGTGCTACCTTCAAAATTCGAAGGGGTGATCTTTTTCATATCATGAGATAACTCACTTGCAAGTCATTTCCTTTTGCATCCCTCTGATCTAGAATGTGATTCATCATCCTCATGTTCACTTGACCAAGTATGATCATGGGAATTTTCCCCTTCTTCATCATTAGGAACTTATTTTTCCTCCCTTTCTTTTCCCCTTACCTCATGCTCGAGGTACCCAATTCTTTCTCTTGTCTCATCTATAATAGCTAAAATACAATCTAATTTAGCCACTGCATTCTTTGCACCTTAACCTACTTCTTGGCTTCCCCCAAGGTTGGTTCTAGTTCTTACCATTTTAAAAAAGAAATTTTATACCTGGAGGTTTCATTTTTAATTAGATCCTAAGAATATTGGCATAACATTCAAACATTTCCAAAAGAACAAACATTTATACATAAGAAATTTAAAAGATCTTATACATAGGTTTTTCCAAAACATGATTTTTATTAAGATCAATAAGATTTCATTATTCTTACATTTACATGGAATGACTATTCAAATAGTCTAGGGGAGAGTATCCCTTGAGTTCACTCTCTGATAAATAACTAAGTGGGGTATATCCTTCAAATTTTTGTTCACATTCATTGTTAAAAGAAAAATAACCTTCAGAACTATCCTTAGATATATAGTTCCGAGGGATATATTCCTCTAATTCACCACTATAGGCTATTACAATAAATTTTGACATTGGAAGAACATGAGGGTCCCTAAAGATCATGGTAGGAATAACATCCCATTCTAAGGGCATATCCTTGGAAAGTGGTAAAGAATTTGACTTTGTTAGAGAGACAAGAGGTACAAAGTTAGCAGCCTCATAGATCCTCTTTCTCTCTTGACTAACATGAGATAGGGAATGACTAATAGTCTTAGTGTCACCTAGCCAAATGGTGTTTTCATAATTGGTTCCCTCTATGGTTTGAACAATGGCTTCCCTTTCTTTCTTGGCCTTTAGGTAACACTCATTACCAATTACTGACATCCTTGCAGTCATTTTGAGATGCACAATCTTGGCACAATAATTTTGAACATTAGACTCATATAATGTTGGATGAAAGCATAATGAGCACATAGGTTCTAGAGCTAAACTTGATATTTTTGATACCATGTGTAACATGCCCATTGTTCTACCCATTGATTTTTACTATATTTTTCCCACATGTGAGCAGTTTATGATACTAATATTTATGCAATAAATTTTTTGTTTTCTAATCAATTAACAAGATGCACATTTGAAATAATATTATTTCAAACTTTCCCATTACATACAATGAAGCATTACTAACTTCAAGTAATGAATCCATATTACATAATTTCATGATAACATTTTCCATTTACAATTTCTCAATAAGAGTAGAGATGCACAATTACATACATAGCTTCCATAAGATTAATGAAACATAGATACAAATGGTCCAAATGGCCTTGCTAGCATACATACTCAAATATTGGCCATCAACTATATGAGGGAGAGCATCACTCAAGCACTTTTCTACTAACCACATAATTACTGCAGTCCCCTGCACATCTAACTAATTGGTAAGATGACCCCACCCTTCAATGAAGAGATTGGTTTAGTAGCCTCATAATACTAGCCTTCCTAAGCATGGTGTTGTGTCCTACATATCTAGAGCCACCATATATTGGCTACAACCAACATGTATGATGTTCCCTGCCTGTAATGCAACCCTAGATCATAGTGAACTGACAGTGTAAACAATGGCTACTTACACTACTTTGGCCAAAGAATTCAACACCCAATACTTTGAGTGTAGGTCGTATGTTCACCCATCTATAGCTCAATTTGGTATTTGACCATTAATAATCTTTACACAAATAACATACATTCCATTTAAAAAGGTGATGATATGACATATTGACTAACTAGGTTACACCCTTTCCCATGGATTATCCTAACCCCTAGAATAACCAAGCTAGCCACCTATGTTCAAACTGGCATTCCAATTAAAGAACTTCAAAGCAACAACATATCTCATACTTCACAAATTATGCAACATTTATGTAGTATTAACTAAGTATAGTTCCTAATAACCACATAACCACTCAAATATCAATATATATAGTATATATATATATATATATATATATATATATATATATATATATATATATATATATATATATATATATATATCCCAATAGCAGGGTTTCACCAAAACAAGAATCTTCCAAGAATCATTCAAGTTTATCCAAAGTAAGAAATAAAACAAGTTCATAAAAGTAAACTTAACATGCATTTAAATCATTCTCTTCCAAACAAAGGCATTCTCAAACAACTAACATTTCATCATAAAAGAATACAGTAATAAAAACCAACATGCCTGGGATTATAGATCTGGACTAATATTTCTGCTTTCCAAGCTCAACTTCCATAAACCTGCTTGCTACACCTTCTAAGCTAAACCTATTTCCAAACTCTAGCCTCTCACAAAACTCTCAACAATTACAAATTCACAAAATAACTCTTTCTCACAAAAGCTCTCAAAAATACACTTTCACAAAAAACTACAACATAATAATGAGTGAAGAAATCATAATGGAAAAGTGTAACCAAAAGGTGGAGCAGTTGCCTCTATTTATACTTAAATTGGAGAAACTTAATGCTACAAACCAACTACAAAATCTGCCACCTTTTCTCTCCATTCTGACACCACTCTAATAGCAAACAAATAATGCATCAACTCAACCATTTTAAATAAGATGTGGCTGCTCCAAATTCTTAATGTGCAACACATAAACAGTTCAAATGTTTCTAGCTTCTCAAAGTGAATGAGTCGCCCCTATTCAAGTGACACACCAGCTCTTTTACTGAGTCAAAGCACAAGAAAACACATCTATAAGTTTCCTGATGTTTTAATCAAGTCGACTACCCTCATGAGCTTTAGCCAACTCTATTTTGACAAAGTCTACAAACTTATTTTTAGCTGAGCATCAAATTGACTTCTATTCACTTTGTTCTTCCTATCAAGACGTTTCCTTTTTCCACACCAATAGTTTATGCATGAGGGTTTACATTCACAACAATTTTAATATTAAGAGATGCCTCTTATTAGCATTTCTTTATGCGCTTCACAACCTACAAGAATACTATCCACATTTACATATGGTAATCACTTATTACTTTATGCGCTAACTTATTCTATGTCATGAGTTTAGTATTTTATTATGTGCAGGTTTAAAATAATTTAAGCACTTTATATGCATTGCAAGAATTTACATTATATTGGATTTCATTTGAGTCAATTATCTTGAGAAGGCTCCTGCTAAATATATCCACTTTGTTTACTTTGTAAACATTTCAATATACATTCAATAGTATTATATATATAATATATAATAATAATAATACATATGTTATAATATCATCATAATAATATATATAAATATATAAATATATAAATATATAAATATATATCTATCTATATATTCACATAAAATCATTCTTTGATATTTAAATATACTCACAATATATATGATAATATATATAATATATATGTGTGTGTGTAGAGGTATACACATGAACGTAACCTATACATGTATATTGATTTTTATATTATATACATATACCATCATTTTGTTGGTATGTTTGTCGTTGTGCCAAAAGATCTGCCCATCAACGCCTACTGCAAACACCAGACTTACCCAGATCCATAGGAGGCAGTTAAGCCATGCCATGAACCCCAAAGGGGGACATTGGAAATTAGTCCA
>VDFB02270651.1:736725146-736763970 GCA_007258455.2 Sequoia sempervirens | reverse complement strand
GTGTTATTTCAATTTAATTAGTTAAATATATGATGCCTCTTAAATAACTCATATGATTATAGAGTAAGTAATTTAATTATTTAACTCATATGATTAAATAACAAGATAATTATTATAACATGATCACCATCTATAATTAAAACAAGTGAGTCAAATATCTATAATTTAATTGAATTTGACAACATCCATCCTGAGTAGTAAATTAAAATCATCATACATAATAAATATCCATCCAAAAACCATCAACCACTTTTAATATATATAAATTAATAATTCAATATTGATAAGATCATCATCATCATATATAACTAAAACAAGTGAAAGTCAACTATGCCAATAGATCAATAACATGTCAAAATGATACATGTCCAATAGTCGACATAAGTCAAAATGATACATGTACAAATGATATAAGTAAAAATGATAAATTATTTAACTCAAATTGATAAAAGTCAAGATGATACATGTCCAAATGATATAAGTGAAAATGATAAATGTGAATATGATACAACTCAATAATATGGTATTGTAGGCCATGAAAATGATACATATGATAGTAACCATGAAAAGAGGCATCATAACGATATATCAACAATGATCCATGATGTAGTCTATATGATCATGAATGTCACTGGGTACTACCAGCAACTGCCTCATCATCATCACCACCATCGTGATCATCATCATCATCATCATCATCATTGTCATTGGCCTCAGTGTCTTTCACATCTGCATCATCATCATCCTCTTCCATGTGTTAGGTACCAGTATAACCAATATTTTCTGGATCTATATCATGATGAGGATCATCTTGATCTTCTGGAAGACCCGTGTTCTTAAAAAAAAACATTAAAATGAAAATTTATTATTTATTTCATGTAATAATTTATTTTTTTGTTATATATCTAATATAACAACATATGAGATGAAACCATAATCATATTACATCATATCAAAGTGCACATACCATAATAAAATTTCAAAAAATTTACAACTAATATGTGATTCCAATGATGTAAAACATGCTAAACATTATTAAAGATCATAAAAAAAATTGTTATACAATTTAACTATCAATTGTAAATTCTATTACATAACCTCAAGTGCCAACCCTCTACAAAAGAATGAGGAGACTACAAGAAGATTGGTTGTAGGGGGAATTGGTATAGGAGATGGACATGGCTCTTCCAAGCCATCCACTTAGATGGTTTCATACAAAAATGTGGCTGATATCCCCGTTTCTAGAGAGCTCATGATTCAGGTTGATATGAAAAATGATGTTGTTCTGGTACCCATATATGGCATCATGGTTCCATTTCATGTAGCCACCATCAAGAGTGTTACAAGCCAACAATATGGAGGGAATTATTATATAAGGATAATTTTCAATGTTCTAGGTATCGGCTTTAATTCCAACTACATGCCAACATTGAAATTCCCTAGCAGTATTTATGTTATGGAAATTTCCTTTAGATCCAAGGATTCAAAGCACATCAATGATATGGTACAAATGATTAAATCCCACAAAAGATCTATAGAAATGAAATATTTTGAAAAGGAAAAGAGAGCTACACTTGTGACTCAGAAGAAACTTCAACTTAAAAAAAAAAAGGCAATTAGGACATGAGCGGATCGGGGCGCGTGCGGTGGCGAGAGGAAGAAGATGACGAGCTAGAACTACGGAGGCCCGCCATAATGGTTGGAGTGTTCAACCTGAGTAGAAGAGGGTTTTGATATCATGTATCAAAACATTAGCATGCATTCTTCTAGCTAGTAGAAAGAGTTACTATTCATTTCTGCATAACCATATCATGGTGTAGAACCGAAGACTGAGATATATAGTTTATGTGGAGGTAATGGATGTGGTCCAAAATTTAGGGAGGAAAAGGTCAATGTATGATCTGATGAAATTAGGAAAACAACAAGAGGACATGGTAAATCATTATAGGTTTTAAAGGATTTTTCAAGCTAGTAGAGGTTATGGGATATGGCCTCATCCCAAAGATTTTGAACAGGGTTTGATATACCATTTAGAGGCTTGGTCTTCATGGGTTTCTTCAAACTGCTTTTATTATTCCTATGGTGAAATTTTAGCATTAGAGTTAGAATTGCTTTCTTAGTAATCACTATTAGTGAGATTGAGACTGTTAATCAATTAGGTGCTAATTACCTGTAGCAATGAAAGAGTCTGAAAAGGTAGAGAGAGCTACACTAGTGACTTAGGAGAAACTTCAACTTTCAAAAACAAAGGAAATTAGGCTAGCAGACTTGTGGATCAGGCCAACATTTGGTGGAAGAGGAAGAAAGATGACTAGAATTCTGGAGGCCCACCATAATGGATTTCAGTATTCAACCATGAGAGTAGAAGAGAGAGATGATATCATGTATCAAAACATGATATCATGTATCAAAACATGATATCATGTATCAAAGAATTAAGCATGCATTCTTCTATCCAGCGGAGAAGGAGATGATTAGTTTGCTTCATTTTCATTTGCATAACCATATCATGGTGTGGGAACCAAGAAGACCAAGGATGTCCAGTTTTATGTGGAGGTAATGGATGTGGTCCAAAATTTAGGAGGGGCAAGAAGGTTAATGTATGATCCTGAAGAAATTAAGGAAGAACAACAAGAGGGGGATAAGAAAAATAATATCAATGTAGAGTTTCAAGGATTTTTCAAGCGAGTAAGAGAGCTATTGGAGCAGCCTCATCTAAAATATTTTGAACTAGAGTTTGATGTACCATTTAGAGAGCTTGGTTTTCATGGAGTTCCTTTCAAAGCCTCTACTTTTATTGTTCCTATGGTAAAATATTTGGTAGAGTTGGTGGAATTACCTTTCTTAGTAATCACTATTAGTGAGATTGAGATTGTTAATCAATTAGGCGCTAATTTCCTATAGCAATGAAAGAGTCTGAAAAGGAAGAGAGAGCTACACTGGTGACTTAGGAGAAACTTCAGCTTTCAAAAACAAAGGCAATTAGGCTGGAAGACTTGTGGATTAGGCCAATATTTGGTAGAAGAGGAAGAAAGATGACTGGAACTCTGGAGGCCCACCATAATGGATTTCAGTATTCAACCATGAGAGTAGAAGAGAGAGATAATATCATGTATCAAAACATTAAGCATGCATTCTTCCAAATAGCAGAGGAGATGATTAGTTTGCTTCAATTTCATTTGCATAACCATATCATGGTGTGGGAACCAAGAAGACCAAGGATGTCCAGTTTTATGTGGAGGTAATGGATGTGGTCCAAAATTTAGGAGGGGAAAGAAGGTCAATGTATGATCCTGATGAAATTAAGGAAGAACAACAAGAGAGGGATAGGAAAAATAATATCAATGCAGAGTTTCAAGGATTTGTCAAGTGATAAGAGAGCTATGGGAGAAGCCTCATCTAAAATATTTTGAACTAGAGTTTGATGTACCATTTAGAGAGCTTAGTTTTCATGGAGTTCCTTTCAAAGCCTTTGCTTTTATTGTTCCTATGATAAACTATTTGGTAGAGTTTGTGGAATTACCTTTCTTAGTAATCACTATTAGTGAGATTGAGATTGTTAATCAATTAGGCACTAATTGCCTATAGCAATGAAAGATTCTAAAAAGGTAGAGAGAGCTACATTGGTTACTTAGGAGAAACTTCAGCTTTCAAAAACAAAGGCAATTAGGCTAGTAGACTTGTGGATCAAGCTAGCATTTGGTGGAAGAGGAAGAAAGATGACTAGAACTCTAGAGGCCCACCATAATGGAATCCTGTATTCAACCATGAGAGAAGAAGAGAGAGCTAATATCATGTATCAAAACATTAAGCATGCATTCTTCTAGCAAGTGGAGAAGGAGATGATTACTTTGCTTCATTTTTATTTGCATAACCATATCATGGTGTGGAAACCAAGAAGACCAAGGATGTCTAGTTTTATATGGAGGTAATGGATGTGGTCCAAAATTTAGGAGGGGCAATAAGGTCAATGTATGATCCTGATGAAATTGAGGAAGAATAGCAAGAGAGGGACATGAAAAATAATATCAATGCAAAGTTTCAAGGATTTGTCAAGTGAGTAAGAGAGCTATGGGAGCAGCCTCATCTAAAATATCTTGAACTAGAGTTTGATATACCATTTAGAGAGCTTGGTTTTCATGGAGTTCCTTTCAAAGCCTCTGCTTTTATTGTTCCTATGGTAAACTATTTGGTAGAGTTGGTGGAATTACCTTTCTTAGTAATCACTATTAGTGAGATTGAGATTGTTAACCTTGAGAGAGTAGGACTTGGGAAAAAGGCATTTGATATGGCTATTTTTTTCAAAGACTTCAAGTGGGATGTACTCCGCATTGATGCCATTCCTCAATATTTGCTTGATGGCATCAAGGAATGGTTGAACTCCATGGATATAAAGTATTATGAAAGTAGAATGAACTTGAACTGGCAGTCAATTTTGAAGACTATTACTGATGATCCAAATAAATTTATTGAAGATGGTGGTTGGGAATTTTTGAATATGGAAGCTAGCAATTTTGATTCTGATAATTTAGAAGAGTCAAATCAAGGATATGAACCCTCTGATGTAGAAGAGGAATCAAAATCAAATGATGAAGGTTTAGAAGATGAATCTCTTATGGAGTTAGATGAGCACAAAGAAGAATAAGAAGATTTTGAAGGGGAGGAAGGTAAAACATGGGATGAATTAGAATCTGACGCTAGAAATGCAGATAAGGAAAAAGGAGATGAGTCTGATAGTGAAGAGGAAAGATGACGACGAAAGGTAAAAGCTACAAGGATGTCTCGGGCACCTGATATTAGAGATTCAAGAGGAATGCCTTCCAAGAGGCATAAATTCAAATGAATTGACTTTGTCTACATCATTCTACTATTTATTCATATGCATAAATGGTTCAATTGTTTATGCAAATGATGCACATATGTTAACTTGATCAGTGTTGTTACTTCAAAAGTTTGACTTCTATGACAACCAGCCATTAGGCCATTCTGTGCGGGAGCACGTTTGTGTTTTTAGTTAGCTTTTTTGGATAGCTCTACTTGGTGTTAAGGACATTCCATTTATATTTTGAATGTTAAGAAGTCTAGTATTACACGCTTATCGATGTTGATTAGATCAAGTAGTTTTTTTATTGCTGATTTCTAAATATTTATGGAGTTTTTTTAACTTGGAAGACATGAATTTACTACCTTTTTTAAAATTAGATGGAAAAATTAAGTGGTTGGTTAGCTACACCAAGTGATGTAGACTACAAGGATGTGTTAGATCTATAGGATTCCTACCAAGATGCATCAAAACATTCTTACATGTTTAAAGAATGGAAACATCATGAGGAAGGATGTCAAAGATGCATGTGGATTCACTTAGTAGAATGGCAACATGAATTCAAGGAAGCACTCCTTGAGCTACCATGTTTGAGAGAAAAGAAGATAAATCAAATCAACATGGGACTAAGTTACTCAAATGATACAAATCATAACTTAAATGAGGACACTTAAGAGATATTAAAAGAAAATGGTCATTAATTAAAAGATGCGATGAAAATAAGGCATGAATGTCACCCACTACCCTTTACGGCAAACAATTTTTTTCCTCAACATGAAATAATGGGACAATTGATTGGGATCTAGGGCCAACAGAGAAGCACTTTAGAATTGATCCTACATATCAATAAACAACTCAACACAAGAAATGCAAATTGACATATTAACACAACAATATCCAACTAAGTTATTGAAAGTCAACTATTGATACCTTGTTCTCCATCCAGATTAAAAAATCGACCCACTTTTTGCTTTGTAACTTTTCCTTTTCAAATTTCTTTGGATGTCGGCCATATTTCTCCTCCTGTCAAAACATGGCACATGGACTAGTTAAACTAATTAATATGCAATCATTTACTTTTTCCTAGGAAATTAAAAAATATATCATTTAACATATTAAATATACTTACAAATTTACAGATCAAAGCTTGTAAACCTTTTGGCCAATTTAACTATGCACAAATAAAATTTAAAAATTGTTTAATAAATTTGATATAACTTATGAGAAAATTCAAATACTTGCATACTCTCCTTACCAGACTTCCTTTGTGCATCGAACTTCTCATATGCTTTTACAAGCTCTTTCCATACTTTGAAACTTACATCAATTGGCCTTTTTTTTAGCCTTAGCTTGGGAGGGGTTTTTTTTATCTTCTTTGTTTGGCTACATCGAAATCGCTTGCAATTTTGAGACATTAATAGCTTTACCTTCTTCACAAACCAACCTGTGCCAAATTCAATCTCCATGTCATTGATAACTGTTTTTTGTAGGTGTATGGGTATCTTTGAGAATGGAAAATGTAGATGTTCTTTGAACCATTGAAGTAATGATTCCTTCAACCTATTCAAAAACCCTTTTCCAACATCTGTTATTTGGACTTCCCCTGAAACCACATCGTATTCTATCTTGGTATTGTAGCTACCAATGCAAGATTGAAAACTTGGCGTGGTGGAAGAAGTCTATGTCCCAAGAGTGGGTGGGATAACGGAAGCCTCTACTCCCTGTTCTATACTCTTAGAGTTTACTATTATTGATTTCCTCTTGGATCTTTTTCTCGATCTAGGACTACTTGGGGAATCAATTGATTCCCTTTGACACGATTGATTTGATTGCAATGTTTGAGGGGCTTCACTAGATCAGTTTTCTATGTATCTGACAAGCATTTTCTAGCACACATCATCCAATTTTTTCAATGCCTCTACCCCCAATATGGAAGCCAATGCCTCTTTATCTTTGTCGTTCACATGTCCCTATATATATATATAATAAATTTCTTCTTTTAAATTTAAAAATTAAAAAACTAAAAATTAAAAATGAAAGAAACAATGGAAACATTTACAGATCTATAAATTGACAATGAATTACCTCATTATGGCTAGAGTATGCTCCCTTTGTTCTCTTCCCTCTATTGCTTGACATTTTGAGGCGACCTAGGGCAAATTATTTTCGTCCAGTCTATGGAGGCAAACAAAGTACACATTTTTCAGGTATGAAAGTTTTCATCCAGTTTGTGGTATGAAAATTTTACCTTGAATGGCTCTCTTTCTCAATTTAAATGCCTATGAATTAATTGCTTGCACACCTATATAGAATATAAATATATTTGAAATGATATAAATATATGCAAAATGAAACAAATGTATTGTAAAAAAATCAACACTTGCGCACCTGTATAGAATGGTAATCTTTGGGGGATAAAAAGGGCATGGAGTGTTGTTTTATTGAGAGTTAACATAGATAGGTCCCATGCTCGAGTCACATCCACTAATTAGAAAGAAAATGAATGTGTGTGTACAATCAATTCGAAACCATGAGCTCATTGTTCTGTAAAAGAATAAGTGAAAATTAGTAGTAGCTAATTTAAGCCTGAAGGTCTCACAAATTTGAGGAAATGATCTATTATTCAATTGTCGTATCAAAATCCCTATCTCCTCATATTGTCTCGACCAACCTCTATTCCCATGGGACTTGTCTTGAAAGCACTTGACTAATTTTATAGGAAGGAAGCGAGAAAGTTGTCTTCAGAGAAAGGTATGGAAGGAAGGTTCAAGAAATTGAACAAGAAACTAAAAGCTTGGGATGGGAATGATAAGTGAATTGGGGCACTAAGGTTTCAAAAATGTGTTCACTGCTCTCAGATGCGGAGGAAATAATGCAATGTCTACAATTTTACCCTCCTCCTTTGCAACCACATGAGACTTGAATGATTCACATGTAAACGAAACAATATTCACAACCTTTTCTTCACAATCCTCTCCATTTAATCCAAACAAAAATATTTGTGGGAATGAAAGAAAAAAATTGTAACCTTACCTATGGTTTCAAAAACTAAATCGAATTTATGATCTACTTGGTTGTCGCCCTCCTTTGGTCATTTTTCCCTTTTTTCTCCTCTCTTCCTTCACACGAATTTTTTCTCCTGTCATCTCTTCCTTGACGCAGGAAGTTTTAAAATTTTGTTCTTGATTCAGTAGTCGACACTATAGTCGGCATAGTTAAGACTAACTTTAGCGCTGCCTTTCAACCCTAAATGTAATCTATTTGGGCTGCAAAAGGTGGTGCAAAGTGTGCCTAATTTAGCACCCAGCAGTGCAAAATGATGTATTTTGCTTGGAAGTTGATAAATAAATTGATCCTAAATTGACTTCATCTTCATATGTTCCAATGGAGCAATCATGGTTCCCTATTTTATCTATTCCTTATCCCATGTTAATTTTGTGGGTACAAAACTAATAGAGGTTAGATTTGTGAACTAAAAAATAAGCCCTATACAACTAGATGAGTCATCTAAAGTGTGAAATACATCAAATATATGTCTAAAGTGAGGTTTTGTGTTGGATAGCATATTCGTTGAAATGATATAATTGGTGTACTAAACATTATTTACTATGTTGTGTATTATAGAGGTGAGACGAGGCCATGGCAACAGATCATGTTATGTCAAATGAGGACACAATGGATGAAGCGGGACATTAGGTACTCAAATTTTGACTTAACTTAGGAAAAAATGATCTGATGGAATTTTGTGATACGACCATATTTTTTCACAATATTATTGAAATTTCTAATGTATTATCCAATCTTGACATAAATTAATGCATGTTGTTGATTAATTTAGATGGAGATTGGAGAAAATGCAGAGCCTAAGCATTCAACTAGAAAAAGAGGAAGATATATACGTGGACGCGGACCTAAAACTATTAAATCACGTAGACAACAGTGGGTGGAAGAGGATATGACAATGGATCTTGCAGACACAAAAAATGATTGCACTAAACAAGAGGTTGGTCAAGACTATAGTACATGGGATGAATACTTTGAGAAAATATATGACTAAAGTGAAGTTTTGTGTTGGATAACATATTCATTGAAATGATATAATTGGTGTACTAAACATTTTTTACTATGTTGTGTATTATAGGGGTGAGACAAGGCCATGGCAACATATCATGTCATATCAAATGAGGACAGAACAGATGAAGTGAGACATCAGGTACTCAAATTTTGACTTAACTTAGGAAAAAATGATTTGATGGATTTTTGTGATACGCCCATCTTTTTTCACAGTATTATTGAAATTTATAATGTATTATCCAATCTTGACAATGGATCTTCTAGACACAACAAATGATTGCACTGAACAAGAGGTTGGTTAGGACTGTAGTACATGGGATGAATACTTTGAGAAAATTGTTGTTTGTGGATGTTTTATATGTCGTGGAAAGAAACAATTCAAACAAGCAATTGTACAAAGAAATTACATATATGATGAGCTTCCAATCGGTAGTATGCCTCCTACAATTGATTCAAATCCAATAGGAATTGTGGTAAGGAATTTTCCAATTTGATATAAATAACATGTATAATTCGTTTAAACATTATTTTATATTATTTAAATGACTATTTTTTTCTCAATGGATACTTGCAGGATAAAGTTCTTGGTTTAAAGTTTCCTAGATCATAGACTTCCAGCCTAGAGGGTAATGATCATTTATCAAATGATACATCTAACAAAAATATGTGCCAATATACTAGCTCAAAAGATGAGGAATTGATGAAAACAAGTCATAGAACAAGAACCAGTTTAAAGATGCATAATTTTCTTAAAGACAGGGGGAAGGTGGACTACATACCTTATGAGAATGAATGTGATGGAGATGATGACTTTCCCCTGAGTTTGAGATCAATTTACAAAGAGAAATTTGATCATCGACTATATTGTGCTTGGCCTAGTGATGAACAACTACCTAGAGTGTACAAGGTGTTTCAATTTTGGGGATACAACTACATGATACGACCCTCCAATATTCATGGAGCGAATCTAGCCCTCTTTATTTTCCAAAATGTACATGTGGGATCTAAACATAGAAACAATTTAGAACAAACCACTAGGAGATTAATGCCATATTATGGTCCATCATATTATAGTGGTGAATGGAGAAGGCTAGCAGAATATAAGCCTAGCATGTTAGCATATGGTCTAAATTTGAATATGTATACACATCGTCTCCAATTGGAAAGTGGAAAAGAAATTAATAGAGGTCATCTTATGTATATAGATGGATGTGCATACACACACAAAAATATTGTAGGATTTATAATTAGTAGTAAGGGAAGGGACCCTAATGTAAGACCAAATTGTCAAATTGTTGAGGTTATAAATGATAAAGATGGAGTATGGAAAGAGAGGTTGATAGATTGATAATGGTTGAGGCTATTAAGGACCTTACCATTGGGGATGAGTTATTTATTGATTACCCCTTCTTAAAACACACTCCTACGCAAAAGAAAAGGGAAGAACAAGGTCTCCCTAAGGATGTTCTTAAGGGTAGAAAACCAAAGAATAATAAATGAGTGTGGACTGATGTTTGATAAACTATGTTGTAAAAATTGTGTTTTATTTAAATTATTGTATAAAAAAGGTAGTCTATAAAATAATGTTCCATTATTCAATTGATGTATATATGTTCATACAATCTATATTTTTATTTTTTAAGCCATATTTGATTATATTTCTTTGAAATTGATACATTTATGATTTATCCAATTGTTGGAAAACATTAAATAATGCTTGTGTTTGTTGATAGGTAGAAGATGTTGATGAAACACATACTAATACCCATGATCCAAATGGGTTATTAAGATTTGGACGGGATGATCCAAACCATCCTTTAAACAATACCAAGGAGAAAAGAGCAAGTATGAAGAGATTACTACCACCTGAGAAATTTGAAGAGCTGATGAGATCCGCATACACTAATGACATGCCACCTAGCCTTAATAATTATGATCATGATAGTGAAAATGTAGTGCATGAAGAAGGATTGAATGGAATTATTATAAGTTTCTTCGGGGATGGAAACAATGATGACAATAATGATCATATGGTTGACAATAGCAATGATAGCAGGGGTAATTACCATCAACATAATGTTGATGATCACAACTTGAAAGACTCCATCAAGCAAGCAGCGAAGACACCCGTGTTCAAATCAGGTTCAAGTAGAACCTCAAAACTGGCATGCACAATAATATTATTAGAAATAAAGTCACTATTTGGTTGGTCAGACAAAGGATTCACTACCCTACTGAAGTGAGTTGAAATCTATTTCTTACTTTGCATTTTCAATTGGTGTACACAATTCGTAAAATTCATCGACTTTGTTTATATTTGTTTAAGGGAATTTTAAAACCATATATTGTATATAAATAGTCCTAGTATAGATTGGCATATCAAGCATGTTCATCATAAGTCAAACATTCAATTGATTTATTTTTTGGCAATCTTATAGGGCACTAAAAACTAAAATATTCCCTGAAGAGAATGTGTTTCCATCAACTTGCATAGAGGCGCATCTGTTGTTGGTTGAGTTCGGGATTGAATATAAGCAAATTCATTCATGTAAAAATGATTGCATTTTATACATAGATGAATACCAAAACAAGGTAGAATGCCCTGTATGCAAAGAGAAGAGATATCATCAGATGTACAAGGTCCTACAATTCCAAAGAAGGTTTTACATCACATGCCAATTATACCTAGACTTCAACGAATGTTTCATTGCAAGTCACTTGCACAATTGATGGACTAGCATGCAAAGAACAAGAGTAAAGATGGATTCATGCGAATTCCAGCCGACTCCAAAGCAATGAAACACATAGAGGAAAAATGGCCAAGAAAATTCAAAGATGAACCCCATAGTATTAGATTTGTTCTTGCAATTGATGGAGTGTGCCCATTCTCTTTCCTAAGCTCAAATTATAGTGTTTGGCCAGTAGGATTGATAGTATACAATATTCCCCCATGGATGAGTGTTAGAAAGGAGCACATTATGTTGACTCTCATTGTTCCAGGACAAAATCAGGTTAAAAACATGGATGTGTATCTTGCGCCTTTTATTGATGAGATGCAACTACTATGGAAAGGCATAAGAATGTATGGCATATCATGTCCTCCATCAAATAGGTCCTTCATGTTGTATGGTGTGCTATGTTGGACTATTCATGATTTCCCAGGACTTGGTGTTTATCCTGGTAAGATAAAATATTTATATATTTACACTCAATTTATTTTCATCCCAACTTTCATAGTTAGTTTTATACTATTTTTTTGATGTTATTAACATTACTTATTGAATTGTAGGAATTCAAACAAAGGGGATATTTGCATGTCCAAGATGTGTAGAACAATTTCAAGGGTGGTATTCTAAAGATCTACATAAATTTATTAATGCAAACAACAGGGTTTTTCTACCACTAGATCATAAGTTTAGAAATTGCTTGAATAATCAATTTGATGGAAAAGTTGAAAATAGAGGCCCTCCCATAATTATGGGTCCAGGTGATTAGATTAAGAAGTATGAAGATGCTGAATTGAAAGCTTGGGAGGATTTTTTTGATCAGAGTGATTCAATTGAAGAACCAAAATAAGTTGTAGTGAATATGCCAGAAGGAATGAAAAGGAAATCCATATTTTATGAGCTCCCTTACTGGAAGGATCTATTAATATCTCACCTATTAGATCCTATGCACATCTTCAAAAATGTCCTAGATTTTATATTTCAACATATATTAGGAAAAGAGAAGGACACCTTGCTTTCAAGGAGAGATATTGCTCTTTCGCACACCAAATTTGATAGAAAACATTTGTGGCCAAACAGGGAAAATGAAACATATGCATAATCTCCATGATTTTTTTTTTAAAAAGAGCTAGACCAACTAAAAAATTTCATCTGTTCAATAAGGACACCTACTGGCTATGGGTCATCATTGGCTAAACATTTTATAGATGATGGACATATCAAAGGATTTAAAACACATGATTTTCATTATTTTTTGAAGGTATTATATATCACCATTTAACATTTACTGGGAACATTGATTAAGTACTAAATATATTTTTATATTTTGTTGTGTGAGAAAAAATTACTAATGACCTTTTCATAAATGTGTTTGATAGCATATCATGCCATTGGAAATTAGGGGTGATTCAATATTACAATTGACTTAAGGAATGCCATAAGTTGATTGTCAACATTTACAAGGTATGTGGTTATATGTAATGTTCATGTGTGAGAGACACAAAGATATTATATTGCATTTTAATTTTTGACTAAAAGTTCATACTAATTTACTATTCTTATATTAGGTGGGTGACCTCCAAGGAGATCCATGAATGTGAAGTGGCAAAGTGGAAGAAGGAAATTGCAGAAATTGTATGTGTATTTGAGAAGGAGCTACCTACAAGTTTCATGGACCTACAAGTCCATTTACTTATACACCTAGTCAATGACATTGAATTGGTGAGTGTCGTATCAACAAGGTGGATGTTTTTCTTTAAGAGGTATATGACAACTCTAAAAAGATATGTCCGACAAAAGGCACATCCATAGGGTTGCATGGCTGAAGGGTATGAATTGAATGAAGCATTTTTCTTCTTGTGTGAATTCCTTGGTAAGGATTTTGAAGATGGGCCACATGTCTGGGATGAAGAACAAGCATCAGATATTATTGATGGAGAAAAACCACAATCTAATGGTGTTCAAGTAGAAATTAGAAACTAAATTCATGATCAGTGTGGTTGTTTTTATTGCAATCATTAATTTACTCTGTAATTTACTTTTCAAATTAATAGCATGACATTTGGAGTTTGAAATAAACATGTTGACATGTAATAGGTGTAGACGAAAGTGCAATACTTGACAAGTTTATTTTGTACCACATGGACTTTATGAACAAATGGATTGATATGTATGATAAAAAGAGAGAAGTGCTAGAAGCAAGGAGATGGTTTAGGAGATCAAACCCAAGGAATACTATACTTCCCACTAATATTCTTGGGGAATGGGACAAATATTGAACACTAGAATGGGTTACTAAACAAATTCAAAATCAAATAGAAGATGCAGGTATAGATTCAAACATAATAGAAGATGAAATCAACATGTCTAGAGGATGTGAAAGAAAGGTACAATTTGAATTTTACAAAATGTTGTTTCCTTACAGTTTTGACACTATTAACTATTTTAATATTCATCATTATATTTTTTTTCACTAATATAAATGGTCTTTCATAGGTGAGGAAATATCCAACAATGTGGGCATATGGTCGACATTATCATGTAGAAAGTGTAGATGTAAAGAGACGATCCTTTGATTGCGGCATCATGGTTGACTTCAAGCAATCCAGTCAATCAAGCTCAAAAGATAAGAATATAATTGAAGGGAATCTACAATATGTTGGGAAAATATAGGAAATTATTGAGTTGGATTACCGCTCTTTTAAATGTTGTATTTTTAATTGTAGATGGTATGAAGCATTTGAGAGGAAACAAAGACATGATACCCATAGTGGATTTTTTTCTATAGATTCCTCATGCTTCCTACAGGAGGATAAGGAGCCTTATGTTCTACCAATTCATTGTGAGCAGGTATTTATTTAAATCAAACAAGGAGCGGTAGTGATCATTAATCTATTAATTCATAGTTTATTGCGAATATATACGTGTGTTTATTAATCAATAAAATTGTTATAACATATGTCTAATATATGTATGTCATTCATGTGTAGGTATTTTTATTTAAAGATATTTTGGACCTGAAATGGATGTTTGTCATACATTGTGATCCAAGATTAAGGCATGTATTTGACGAAACATTAGTGGATACTGAGCAAAACAATGATGGAGAACAAAGTGAGAGATAGGGATTAGAGAACATCAAAGAAATTGACATCCATTATGATGTTGAAGATGGTTATGTTCAGGTATAAGAAGACAACAATCCAGAGTTAGATGATGTTGTGGAAGATAACAATATGGATGGTATAGAAAATGATGAGCCAAATACATCTGGGAACAATATAGACGGTCTACAGTCAAATTTCAATGATGATGAAGATGATGCAGGTCAAGATGAGGATGATGATAATATGAAATACCTGAAAGAATATATGAACATTGAATATGATACATTGGATGACATTGTAGCATATAATAATGTTAATGACCGAGACTTCTAAATTTTCAGAATTATTTGCAATCCATGCTTAAAAAAGGATGATTCTTATGGCCTAAAATTTGAAATGCTTTAGTAATATTAATTCAAGTGTTAAACTATAGAACTGCCACTCTCCATTTTGATAGTATATAAATTATTTATTAGAAATATTTTATTAACTATAGATTTAGCTTGATAGGTATCTCCCAATTTCTTTAAAATAAGTGTTATGATGGTCTCTTCATGTACATTCAACAATATTGAAACTAGCATACCTATATTTAGAAAAATCTATGTAAAATAAGCCAAGATATATCCTTCCTGAGACCCTATTGTATTTATATGGTGGAAATTTAATTTAATTTAACTTTAAACTTCATAATTTTTTTGAAAAATAAATCAAAATGAATATTGTATTGGTAGGGCTTACGTTTTTTTTGAGGTTCCTATTTTAAATTTCATGATCAAACTTCATAATGAATTTTACCTATTTTACATGTTTCCTATTCTACATGTAGCAGACAATAATGTTAATGACCAAGACTTCTAAATTTTCATAAATATTTACAATCCATGTTTAAAAAAGGATGATTCTTATGAACTAAACTTTGAAATGCTTCAGTAATATTAATTCAAGTGTTAAACTATAGAACCACCACTCTCCATTTTGATGGTATATAACTTGTTTATTAGAAATATTTTATTAACTATAGACTTAGCTTGATATGTATCTCCCAATTTCTTTAAAATAAGTGATATAATGGTCTCTTCATGTACATTCAACAATATTGAATTAGCCAAATAGAGTCTAATGAGACTCTTATCTTTTTTTCCATTTTTTTCTGCCTTATTATGACATTCCAATAGGTTTTCATCTAGCTACTATAAAATTAAATTTCAAGAATCATATAAATATAAGTAGTGATTACAAAACCATGATCTAAAACCACCAAAAAAATTGGCACCCAAAAACCTAGTTAGAAAATAAACACCCAAATCCCAAGATGAGCTCATTGGATAAAAATGGCATATTAATTCCACATGTCATAATTGCATCATAAAATAATCATTGAATTAGGAATTCCATTATGGATTCATGACACATTCACCATTCTTGTGGGTCTATATGTGATAATGGGTTTAATAATTTTATGATGAAGTATGTAGAAAAAAATATACATGGTCATAAAATAACCTCTTTAAAAGGATTTTAACCTTGGGAAGGGACCAATTAAAGTAAACTATTTGAAAAGATTTTTAATTCACATCAACTAGAATCTAATCAAAGCATCCACATAGGAATAGAAAATGTGTTCTGATAAATCTTGAAGACTTAAATAACTTGAAAAGACCACTTTGGAGACAACAAAGTAATATATAAGCAATGAAAATTGACATAGTAATTGAACACTGAAAATGGATTATGAATTATAAATAGTATGCTCCATTGTATTACTTGAAAATATAAGCATTTGTAATAGAAGTAATTTAATTATATGGATGGGTGGATTATGCAACCTATCTTCTTACTAATGCCTACTCTAATAGAATATGATATGATGATGATGATTTCAAAATCGGACCCCGATTTCCCTATTTGTATGGGAAGCAACAAGCTTCAGGCCCATTTACAAAAAGTCACATCACTTCATAACTAAAACATAATTAGCATAAACGTAAAAATATTGAGAGTTTGTTGGTGAATGCACTACATTCCGTTAATCTCCAGCAAGCACCCATGATCACCTAGGACCTATTCAAGGCTCATGCACCATGATCGTGTATCAAAACCATCAAAATCCATTCCCTATTACTCCTCTCTTACTTGGTCTATGCAATGAACGAGTTAATCTTTAAACCAAAGCTAAAATCAAAGCATACATCAAAGTAAAATAACAATGACGATTAATGAAATGATCTTTGATCAAGGTTTTCAATAATAATTTAGGTACAGAGTAAAATTGGAGAGATTACATACTCTGAAAACTTGCATTATCATTTAGATATGCTCAGGAACCGTACATTTGAAAAATTTTACTGACTACACTCAAAGCATAAGATAAGGAATTCTAACATATTGACTGCATGTTTTTCAATTGCACCATTCAATTCCAGAATTCAACAAGAGAGTTGCACTAATGACCTTGAATTCCTTTTTATGGAAACAAGGGAGTAAAACAAGCTTCGGTCCAAGAGTACACATGCCACATCCCAATTGGACTGCTACAAGACACATTCCCATTGCAATTATATTTACATTTTCCATTGGAGGGAATACATAGAAGACAAGATCATTAGCCTTTGCAGCGAGAAGAAACCTGCCCTTCAAAAGGCACATGTTAGAAAGAATAATCTTCAAGTTGTTGTCACTCATTTGTTACATCAGGAAAAATGACAAAATGACAAGGCCAAAAAGTGAGTCCACATCCCCATCAACACTCATATCATCAACAATTAACATTTATCTATAATACTCGGTATTAAGAAACATATATTTGTTACACATTATTCTTTCAAAGGCCAGACCTATGTTATACTTGAACAATCATATATGTTTCCCTTTCTGTACTTACAACCCAATCGATCAATAAATATTCTCTTCCATTGTTCATATTTAGCATTAGATGGCCAATTGAAATCAATGATTTCATCCATCTTCTTCATGTATGGAGAATATTTTTTCATTATTGAATTGTATTCCTTATCAAAATCCTCCAAAAAGGTGATGATAAAAAATAATTTCTCCAAAGTGTTATTCAGAATATTAATATCAACTTTTTCATAAATAAGCTTTGCTTGAGAGGCAATGGTGTTGTCCATCTGGTTCTTCCACATCTGCAGGGGTTTCACTTCATCATAAGTTTGTTGAATGCCTAGCAACAATGACAAATATGCCTAGTCATAATCAATTTTCAATTCCCTTATTTTTTGTTCCAGTGGAGCAATATACCCTTGAAACCCTTGTTCATTAATTTCATTGAAAAATCTATAAGTTGGGATAACCTTTGGGTATCTATCTTCCTATTGATTGGCCCCAACTACCATGAGCTTCAACTTCTCAGCTCTAGGAATCCATTTATCAAGGAGTGGGGTGGCCAACTCCTTATCCCTCTAAGATAACCTTATTGCTCTTAGCATCAATGAGTAATTGGCATGAACACTATTCAATTTACTGTGAATCTTTCTATTTAGGTGTTTCAAGATAGTATGAAAAATCCTTGAATTGCTCTCATACATTGTGTCTTGTGTCTGCCCAAGGAATTTCTTATACACTTCAATTTGTGTGAGGAGTTATGCCCTTGTAGGATCATTTGATGGGATGGTACCTGATGTGCTTGGACTCTCAATTGTGAGTGGCTCCTACCCCAAATTATATGGCACTATTGCCAAAGATTGATCCGGTGAGGGGGATTGAGAATATGCAACTAGAGAAGTCGGTGATGCATGACTTGAACTAGTTTGACCTTGCTTTCTTAATACTTCTACCTACTGATTATACAATGCTAGCTCAGTTTCTAACATGGACACCTTTTGTTGACTCTTATCATATTCACCTATAAGACTATTATATTTGTTCCTATACTCATCTCTTTCAAGAGTAAGGTCTTCCATTGTTTCCTTAGTAAAATTCACAACATTCACAGCCATATCAACTTCCTCTAAAGCTGGGGTGTCAGTGACTCTCTTTATCAACAATTGTCCACTAAAATCTAATGGTTCAGCCACTACCAGCTTCTTGGATCCCAAAGATAATGACCAGATTGCTAATGCATCCCATTCTTCACTAAATGATGATCCTCAAAGTGCCATCTCTCCTTCTTCAGTTTGTAGCAAGGCCCTTTCATACCTCCTTATAGTATCAAGCACTATAGCATCAACAATGTCCCATTCAGGTAACAACAATATACCACTCTTCTTTAGAAGCTCTCTGCCCTCTTTAGTAGTCATATTCTGGAATTCAACCCTTATAGCCTTCCTTACATTTTCCTGAATGATAGCTTTAGGGAGTTTCAAATGTAAGCTCCTCTTAGTAACAACCTTCTCTGCATATTGTGGAGCTTTAGCTCTCCATACAAAATCTTTGAATGCACTTATTTTTGTTACCAAATTTTCACTCATAGGCTCAATCAGGTGGAGTTTATTGATTTTAAATTGGGAAAATGAGGTACATTTTATTAACTTTCCTATATTTCATTCAGATGTATAAATAAAAAATCCAAGAAAGATTACAATTACAGATTATTGCATTCATACACATGCATGTAATAGAAGAAAGATTATGATCTTTTTAGAAAAGAGTAATCCTTACTGAATGTAGAAATGCACATCATCTCACACAAGCCATGAGATTGACTTAACTTATTCAATACAAATTATGAACAATATATGCATGAATAAGTAAGAAAAAGCAATGAATGTGCATAGAAGGAAGGTAACTAGCCATTACCTGTGAATGACTGGTCTTAACTGGTGTCATTTTTTTTTGCTACTATCCCAAGCTTCATATTTTGCTCCTAGTGCTTTTTCCTGAAAAAGAAGTAAACAATAGTATTAGGGTATACTCTAAGCAATGACTGATTACAAACATTACATACACATTCACCCTATGCATGCATAAACTGATCATAATGTGTATTAAATAAGTTATGTGTACATTTTAGGTGTCCCATAAAACCATTAGAGTCATCAAACACACCTAAAATATACATTATTTTTCCTAATGTTTGTTTCAAGTATAGATACAAGAATAGCAATGTTACTATTTCATCAAATTTAAGCACGTGGGGTAAACGCGGCTCCCACAAGGGTTGAGCTCGACGTGTTGTTTTGTTGTGTTTTATAAAAGCATTGAAGGAAAATTCATCAGATAATCATCTCCTTATGTTTTACTCAAACAAGTGTACATCATTTATGATAGTGGGTTTTATTCACTGTCCTAGATGACATATACTTGCCCAATGTAAATCTTATAGAATGCATGCAATAATATGTATCAAAACTGATTAAAAATAAATAAATGCAGTGAGGTACTATTCAATGAAAGCACAACATGAATCAACAAGTGTAATTAGAGGCTGTCATAAATTACATGATGATCAATGTTACATATATGTATGATCATCCAAAAGATACAAAAAATTTTCTTTTTCAAATCGTACTAATCACTCATTGGTATTTAAAAAAAAAAGAACATCTATAATAGAATACAGTGATAGGCTCCTCTAAGAATACAATAGGAATGATAGTGATATTGATACAACATGATGTTTAAAGGACAATCATAATGAAAGTGGTTAGTAATGAGGCTTAAGGACAGTGCATTAGCAAGTTAAACTTCAAGGCATGAATGTTATGCATGAAGACAACCTTATGGAAGTTTAAAAGGGAAAAACACATCGATGTAACAAGAGTGTCTCATAGATCTTTAAATTTGATAGAAGGGAGAAGATACTAAAAGTTTTCCATGGTCTTATAAAAGCATAGCCTATTTTGGGCCTAAGAGCATATGACTAGAGCAGGTCATCAAGTCATATCAGGAGCTATCATATGCTTCATAAAGACAACCTATTATGCTATAGCTACAAATGATCAAAGCATAAAGGAGTGGTGATTCCATAAACACAAGGAAATAAAGCATGATGGGCATCATCAACCATCACTGAGACATGCAATTTGTTATGAGGGAATCAAAGCATGAAAAAAGTTAAGAAAAAAGCTATGATGAGAAGATTATTGTGAAAGTGACTGTAGTAAGCATAGTAAAATATGGTATGAATTAAGTCTTGTGAGTGCATCATACATCTATCCACAGTGAGAGGAGCCTTAAAATTCCAAGCAAGATAAATAACGAAATAACAAGAAGATAATGCATCATTAAATACATTGCCTGTGAGTGTTGACAATAATTATCATGGTAGGAATAACCCATCAAAGCAGTACAAAAAAATGAGTTTTATTAGAGGTTTCTTATCAATGCCTTGATAAACTTGTATGCAAAAGTGTTAAGGAATATTCAAGGCGTCATTCCATTGACAAGATTTCTTAAGATCCAGTAACATTAAGGATGAGTTTATAAGCTCAAACTCTCAGTACCTGCATAAGATTCAAAGCCATGAATAGAATGTATACAATTAAACCTAGAAGAGGAAAAGAAAAATGAAATCTACAGGAAATGAACAAAATCAAGGAAAAGTGGTGGAGACTCAGTATGAATAGTCATGGTTTTTGAAGGTTTTAAACCCAAAAAGTGTTAAATAGAAATGAACAATAGAAGCACAGGTTTTATTTCTCATGTGGGAAAAGAAAATGTGGAGCCTTTAAGTCTATGAACATATTGTGCAATGGCGTTAATTCATTTTGCAAACCATCCTCTTCAGAGGGTTGTATTTTCTTGTTAATGGTTAGCTGAAATAGCTCTTGTTTCAGTGAGGCATAAAATTCAACCATGAAAAAGATCATAAATATGAAGATGATATGCATTGAGAAGAAGAAGCCCTAGGTTGGGTTGTAAGCAACATAGGAAAAACAAAATAAAATGAATACCTGGCCTAAAGAAAGCCTACGACCTGTGGATGAGAATAACCCTTGTTTCAACCAGCAATGTATATCATAAAATCACATTCATATTATGATCTGGCATGATCTTTTAATGAGAATATAGGGTTCCATCAAGATAGAAAAGTGCAAGAAATAAGCAAATTATCAAATATTTGTTCTCTTTTTCTGCAAATATAGCTCAAAACGACATTATTTACACAGAAAAATGAGGGGAAATTGGGAAATTCTACAGAAAAGAGACTTACCAAGTTTTTCCCTGTTGTTTTTGAGCAAGAAAAACCATCAAATCCTCCATGAAAGTGCAGCTCGAGCTCATCTGCAAACCCTAGCCGTGACTTAGCTTCTTCAAGAAGTTTTGAAAGCAAATGAAATGACTTTCTCAATTTCTGTGTTTGCTTTGTTTAGGGTTTGTAACCCTAATACATCGATGGAGAAAAACTTGGCAATTCTTTTTTGCCTAAGTTTTATAAAAATAAATGGAACAATTGAGCTCGTGGGCTAAAGGCTTTTAGCCTTGTGTTTTTTTTTTCACCTCTATATGTAAGTCTTTTAAGACTTATAATTTTTTGTTAAAAATTTTGCAACTTTTTTGAAATTGTGAACATTGAGCTATAGTGATATTTTATAAATCACTAAAGGCTTAAATTTTTCTTTTAATAAAAAATTTAATGATATAATTTTTTAACGTATGGCTAAGTCTTAGAAGAGGAAACATAAAGATATGCTTTCATTTATGCTTTTACAAGCATCTAGGGAGGTTAATTGTTGTTTGGCAACATGAGGAGGAGATGTAGGGTGTTATTATCACTTTGTGGAGGGAATATTGGTTTCTTGGACTCCATTTTGAGAATTTTTTGGAGTAGTTATGGTTTGAATAAGTCTTGCATGAATTTTTCATCCATTATGAACTCTTTTAGAGAGAATATAGGGGCTAGATTTATGGGCTTTTTGTTGCATCCGACCCATGAGGTTTCTAAAATTTGTTTTGGTGGAGCTTGGCTACTTAGTCACTTTGGTTACTCATTATTGAGTTAGTTCTTGATTGGAATTTTTCTGCACTTAGTGATTTTTGGTCCTTTGGTAGAATTTTGCAAAGTTTTGTAACTCATTTTTAGTCATGTATAGCAACTTACACTTTGGAGGAAAATATAAGCATTTTTCCTTCTCATTTTCTGTTATATTGTGTGAATTTTGATGATTGATTACTTTACATGTGAAGTTATCATATTCCTTGTTTTGGCGTCTCATTTGCATCACCTTTGTGTAGAAGTATATGTTTCCAGGTTGTGAGTAGTGTTTTGTTGCAAGTAATTCAAGCTGTGAAAATTTCCTTTTCCTTCTTGAATGAAGTGTATTAAAAAATCTTCTCATGAAATATTTATGCAAGGAATATGAGTATTTGAATTGTGTATGCTAAGCTTGTTGTTATTTGAAAAATCTATTTAATAGTAGCTTTATAGGTTTTGAAATCATTCTTGGTGTATCACCTTAGGATTTAGTTTTTTTTGTTTCTTTTTATGTTATCTATTTACCCTTTTCCTTCACAATCAATAGTTTTACTTGATAACCCAACTAGGAAGCCGACCTTCTCCAAAGGTTGACCTCTACTTATCAAAGGCCCACACTTTGAGAGGTATTCCCATGTTGCACTGAAATGTTGAATTTCATATTCAATAGGGTGCAATTTTAGTAGATAACAATTTCAACAAAGGAGCCATCTTCCATAAATACTTTGCAGGCCTCAATCCTCAAATCATCTACACTATTTAGACCTCTAAGGTTAGCCTTTCCAAGTCTAAGGCTATCCTCCCTTGAGCTTGAAGCAACTTACTTTATGGGAGAGGTCATTCCCTGCTGTATCTCCTCAGAAGTGACAAGGATATCATCATCCTCTATATCAAAATAATCCACTACTCCTCTTACCTTAGTCTTTTTCCTTTTAATGGGTGGCTGCTCCAATGGAGTAGGACTTCCTGGAGGTGAGTCAACATCAATCACAATAGTAGGGACCCATTTTGGAGGTGATGGCACTAATCTCTCAGGAGAAGCTGCCCTAGTTTCCCCAAAAGTGGAAGGGGATGGCAATGTTTGCTCCTTGTCTATTGTCTTCTTCTTCCTAGAGTAAATTCTTATTTGCTTGGGTGGTTGATAAGTAGGTCTCTCTTCCAGTACCACATTAATGTTTTCTTTAGTTGCCACTACTTTCCCATTATCTGTGACCACTTGTTGTCTTCTCATTATACCCACTATATCCTCAAAATTATTGAAAACATGCATAATCCTATCAAATGTACTCTGTATATTGGGCATAGGGTCATACTTAGGATCTCTCCTTTGAGCCCTCTCCATCATCTTATTGAAAGCAAGATATTTAGACTTCCTTTCATCTTGCTCTGGGAAGTAAAAAATGTTCTTGATTACATCCTCTGGGTAGTAGAAATTATGCAGAAAAGTACCAAGCCTTTTCTCCATCTTCAATGCATTAATGAAACCTTCTGGATCATGATTCCTTGGGCACATACCATCCAATTTGTATGGTGCTAGTAGATGTAACAACTCTTTCCATGCTCCCTTTACCATAACAAAGTCAACAAACACAATCCATTATGGGAAAAATGAGCCCTTCTTTGTTGTATCAGGCAGGTGTATTGCTTGGGAGGCTCGCAATTGCCTTATGACTTCAAGAAACCCAATCCTCAATGGCACATCTTTTGGAAAGACAAATGGTTCTATGTTAGTGCCATAAACTCTAAAGATTGTGGAATCTGGGTATAAGATTAAATCTCCCCAATTATGACCCAAATTCAAATCAGTTCTCTTCTCCATAGGCCTCAAGAACTCATGTATTTCCTTGGGAATCCTTGGTGGATCATAAACTAGATATCTTCTCAATTTTGATGTGAAAGTATTTTGGAACACCACATAGTTATACTTGTGGTCATCCTTATCAAGAATCTAAGTGCAACATTGGACAGGAAAATCGATACCATCCTCCTTCTTTCTCAATGTCATATCCCTCTCAAAATTCTTTTCCCCTTTAAATAAAAACATATACATCAATAGGGAATACCACCATAATTTCACCCAATTATTTCCTCCTTTCAACTCAACCAGGCCTTTATGGATATTCTCTTCCAAATATGTGGCGTAGTCATAGACAATGTTGAAGGCTATATGTTGTATATGTGTTGCTAAGTAACTATATTCCCTTCACAATGTGTCAGGTAGAGAGAAACCAATAGTTTGGCAGAAGGAATATACAGTCTTCTTGAAGTAACTTGTAAAATACCTCATTGGGAAAGGTTCTAACTCATCTTTACCAATCCTCATTTTTTTTCTATTTTTCCCAGTGCCTGTGCTAGCAGTATGTGTAGGTAACATTCTCATCCTGATCAACACTTTGGTGTTCTCATACTCCTTTCTAATGACATCCATATCAAGAGGCACCATATCAGTGTTCCATTCCTGCTACTGGAAAACTCCTACAATTTCTTCTTTGGTTATCCTCACCATATCCTTCCCATCAAATGTTTTGATTACCCTTGAAACTGGGTCATACCTTGAAGCAATGTCCTTCAACAAATCAACATCCATATACACATTGGGGACAACTAATATTCCCATGTCTAGTCTCCAAGGGTTGCAAAGATTAATCCCAAGATTTCTATTCCCGAACCAATGCTGAAATAATTGCCATCCACTATAAGGTACTTCAACATCTTTGATAAAACATTATCTATCAAGTACCCCCTCCCTGACTATTGGGCCATGAAACAACATTCTGCCCTTGACCTTTTGATTTTTGGAGGGTTTTAGTAAATCTATTACATTCCTAGATAGTAGTCTAGATTGAGTTGCAAAGGTGGCGGTTTGTGCTTTGGGTGCCATTGGCAGTGGGGAAAACTTAGGCCAAGTTAGGGTTTTCAACACGAAAGGTTTCAATAGCTAGATTCACAATTCAAACCTAGGGCTCGACTCAAATGAAAATTCTAAAAGGTCCCACAGAATTACAAAGCATGGAAGCTCATTTGACAAGAAATGCAATGAGAACCAACTCCAGTATAGAGAATTTGAATAAAGCATAAAAAATTGTGTTTACTTTACTTACAACTTTTACCTGAGAGAAACCCCAATGCTGACCTTGCCAAACTCTGCAAATAGCCTCTCTCAATTTCCCATACACTCCAGACATGTTTGCAACTCTTAATTATTCAAGACCTGATCATCTACATCCAATTTGGGAAAAAATGAAGTAGTTTCAGAAGTCACTTTCACCATTACTACTTGCTAGTGCGAAGCAATAATGGCTGCAATGATCGAACTTATCAGTTTTGAATATTCACCATTGATCTCCCATCGAGATGGCCTTTTGGATGACTTAGATTGAGTCAATTAAGTTTGAATTCCAATAATTGTCACACATCATTCCACTAGCCAATGAAACCTTGCCAACTGGGTACTCATTCATCTATCTGTGGGCTCCATCTTTCCTCATTTGCATGTGACCGAAGAAAACACATGGTAGCTTCTTGTAGACCTTGTAGCTTTTAACCAACCCACAACTTAATCCTATGAGATGGTGGGGAAAGGCAGTGATTGAACCTACCATCACATCATAACCGTTGATTATGATGTCAGATGGATGAAGTGGAGACTGGGCCCCACACTCACGGTTGTACATGTCAAAATCTCATAGAACACATGACGTTTAACAAGATGCCCTTTGAAACTTGTGAGCTAGCAGGGAACGACCCATATCAATTCCCATGATTGGAGGATCTCCCAACCTGCACAAGCAATAAAATTAGTCCAAACAGGGCCATGACTAGGTTGATGACAATTTGACCCTCAGGAAGATGAGTTAAACATAAGTCAATTGAAAAATATTATGGACCGACTATTGGGAGCATTTAAATGATTAACCATACATGATGACTAACTAACTTAGGACTCAGGGCCGATACAAAGAATGATTTTAATGGATCAACTCATGACTTAAATGACCGATAACCGGATGCAGTAGGTTAACACAAAATTATAAGAATGGAGGTTTAAGATTGATTACTATGGAGTGAGGGTTTTTGAACTAAAACCTTAAACCCTACTCATGGACGTAAAAGGCAGAAAACCTGAAGAGGCAAAATTTTGCTAGGATTTTTTCAAAATTTCAGCAGCACTACTAGATGGGACATGTTAGATTTTCTCCTTGACATGTCCAAATCTCTTAGACATATCGTTCTTTAGGCTGGGGAGAAGACATTTGAATATGTCTCTTAGACATTTGAGAGTCTCATCTACATTTCATAGTAGCCCTTTCTATTCATGTCGATGAGACAATCGTGAGACTCTCTTCGATATAGCATTGTCTTGGCAACATGCCATGTACTGCTATGGGAACACTTCATAAAGGGAATTCACTTTAGTGTTATGACCAAGGGCCTTATTTGGTGGTTTATATTAGTGTTAGCCATTATGAAATGGAGATGGGACATATGGTGAGTGTGGGAAGATGGGTGAAAACAAAAGTATGAAAAATAACCAAGGTGGATTTTTGGCTTATGGGAAACATTCAGTTCTAAATTTAAGCAAACACTGTAGCTATTGCGAACATAGAGAGTCTTTTTCATGAAGCTAAAGCAATTGATACTTTATCTCATCGAAGTGGTTGTTGATTTTCACCTATTCTTTGGGCACCCCCTGCAATTGAGAGCATAACACAATAATTTGGAATATAACATTCCTTGAGCTTATGGTTGCCAGTTGTATGAGGTATATCTGGATGTTTGCTATGTAATTCTTCTTTTGGAAAAATTCATGTTGCCTTATTCTTATTGTACTCTTTTTGTATTGTTTCAATACAAAACAAAAGGTGGAATTTTTGGCTCAAACAGGACCTTTAATATTATGAAACATTAGTGGTACTTACTTAGTTATCAAATTTCATTAAAGGATAAGTTTTATTATTTTTAATCATTATGTATGTAAATAATGTTATGAATATTTTGGTCAAATAATGTTGTTCCTATTGTTCATTTTAACTTGAATTACTGGGCACTTGAGATCTCTGCATCTTGTGCAAACATGCAAGTATGTTTATCACATTGTTCTTCTTTAATAATCCCAGTGATATCCCCTCAAGCTACTGTGAAAGTATGAAAGGATTTTTAATTCTTGAGTTAATGGAAACCAATCAAAAAAACTTCTTTAAAAAGATTTTAAACCTGGAAGAAACCAATTAAAGTAAACTATCAGAAAGGATTTTAATTCACATCAGCTTAGAAACCAATCAACTCTTTCACACAGTTACATCAAATGTGCTTTGATAAATCAGATAGATTTAAATAACTTGAACAAACCACTTTGGAGACAACAAAGTAATAAATGAGCATTAAAATCAACACAGTAATTGAACACTAAAAATGAATTACGATTTATGAATAGTCTGCTCCATTGTATTACTTCAAAATATAAGCATTATAATAGAAGTCTTTGAAATATGGTATGGATGGGCGAATTATGCAATCTATTTTCTTACTAATTCCTACTCTAATGGAATGGAATGTGATGATGATGATATGATATCTCAAAATCAAGCCCTTGTTTCCCTATTTGTATGGGAAGCAACAAGCTTTAGGCCTATTACAAAAATTCACATTGTTTCATAACTAAACATAAATAGAATAAACATAAAAATATTAAGAGTTTGCTAGTGGATGCACTATAGTCCATTAATCTCCAACAAGCACCTGTGGTCATCTAAGACCTATTCAAGGCTCGTGCACCATGATTGTGTATCCAAAAATATCAAACTCTAGCCCCTGTCACTCCTCTCTTACTTGGCCTGTGAAATGAACAAGTTGACCTTTGACAAATGCTCCACATACCCACTTTTAGCACGAGTTTTTGCATTATGTATGATGTCTTTCATGGAATAATCCAATTCAAATATTCTCCCATGTTGTTGGTGCATCCTCTTAAGCACTTCCTCTTCATCATTAATCACATCATTAATCATCATTAGTTGGAAATTTCATCCTTCCATGTATCCTAATCTTTCAATTCTATTTCTTCAAAGAAATTGGGTAAGGCCATACTCAGTGGCTGAATGAAATCACTCAACTCCCATGCCAGGGTATTGTGGAAGTCCCTATGAGCTTTCATGAGTTCTTGGTATTCTTGTAGCATAGAAGAGTTATCTTCTTTCTTTTCAATGATCTAAGACTCTACCTCCTTCATCCTATCACTCAATTTGGTGTTTTCCAGTAATGCTGCATATGTTTTATCATGAATTTTCCAAACTTGTTCAACATGTTTGTACATGTCTTCGAATCTCATGCAGACTATTTTTTATGCCATCTCAATGGTATTGGTTTTGAGTTTTCCCTTTAACTCTTCCTATTCCTTATGCATTTTCCCATGCCTTCTTTTCCAATATGTTGTTTCTGACATTGCCTCAAGCACTCTCCTTTCATGTTCAACCAATGGAGAATAAAACCCTGAAGAAGAAAAAGGTAGTCTATCCATGTAGCTGATTAGCTCTTGTTTCAACTTTTTATTTTCTTCTATCAACCCTTGGTTATCCCTTACCAATTTCTGAATTTGAACCTTTGTGAATTTGGCCACATTCACATTCAAATTAATAGTTTCCATGGGATTTGTTTCTCCTACTCTCTATACCAAAAGATGTCCAAAAATATGATCATGATCAACTAGGGAAGGATTTTTCCCTGGTGGATAGAGGGCCCATATCTACAAGGTAGTATTGTCAGGATTAAATCCTGATCCAGTGTAGATCTTGTCACCAACTTCATCTGTTAAGTGCAAGGTTTAATTTTTTATTTTTAGAAAACTATCAAATACAATGGCTAAGCTGATATCCCATCCTAGAAGGAGCATAACCCCAACCTCTTTCAACAATTTCCTTCCTCTCTCAGCAGTCATATGTTTCATTTCTCTATCAATTTCATGTTGAAGTTCTTTTAAAGCATATGCTTCCTTCTCAGGGTCAATGTCCTTCAACCTTTCCCTTACCACCTTCCCTTTATATTCATATATGAAAGCTTTAAATTCAAGAGTCTAGACAAAGGAATCATCTGCAATGAACTCTTGACTGGCTTGATGACTCACATCATCAAATAGCCCATCAGAAGCTTCAAATTTTACTACAATCCTTTCTAGTGGGATTTCATATGGAGGAATGACAAGAGTATTGATCTGTGTGACTTCATCCTCCTCTTCAACATCATCTTCTACCATGATTGGTGTATTAACTGAAAATATTACCTCTGGAGTAGGCTGAGGTGACAAATGGTCTAATGGTGCTACATTTTATACTTGCCTTGAAGAGCCAACATTTCTTCTTCTCTCAAACGCCACCAGAGGTACATCCTTTATTATCTCTTCTTCATGCAGAAGCAACTATTCAACTCTCTCCATGGGGTCCTGAATTTCATAAAAAGCTTCTACATAAGATGGGCTAGTTTTCAATCTCCAAGCCTCAACCATAACAATCCTATTGTATGTATTTTCTCTCATGATCACCTAACTATCCTCACAATTCCAGACAACATCATCAACATCAAACTTATGCTCATATCCTTTCAGTTTTTGGGAAATTTTGGCATCACTTATAAGGTGCTCAAGGTCAAAATTCTTCCTGTAATTTCCAACTGGCAAGCCATAATAATTTAACTTGCTTCCAACCAAGTCATACCTTGATTCAAAAATAATGGTGAAATCACCAAAGCACAAAGTAGAAGGCATGAATGTCTATCTTCCAAATCTTTTCAAATGCATAAAGGATGAATAAGACAATTGTATTATAATCTCAAGATAAGCATCTCTATCTGGCACACTCTTAGGCAACAAATATGGTTCTGCCTCAAATCCATACACCCTAATGAAATTACAATTTGAAAAAGCGTACCAGTCTCCCCAATTGTGGTTTATCTTTCCATCATGGCCTTTCTCCTTTGGTCAAAGAAACCTCTATACTTTCGGGGGATAGATTATAATCACATTTACAGCCAAGCAATTTATACAAGGGTTTAAAAAAATGCTCCTCAAAGTATAAGTAATGCAATGTCCCACATCTACTATCCCAGACTAATGTCCACATTTTCACTGGTCTTGAATTACCATTGCTATCCAGATATTTTACTCTTAATTCTTCTCCCCAGATTCCCATCACCTGGCCCTCATATAGTATCATATGCATAAGAAGTGAATAGTGCTTGAAATTGATAGCTTCACTATTATTCTTAATAGCATTAAGAGCACTATAAATTGCCTCCGATAGATACTCTTCATAATCATAGGGCCTAACATCTTGACTCTGAATGTCCGCAGCCAGAACCATAGGAGCTATACTCATGTTGGTAGGGGCCTCAATTCCCAACACTTGGTCAACTAAATAGTATGTGTACTGATAATATTCTTCAAAAAATTCTATAGAAAATGGGGGCTTTTCATTGCTAGAAAACCTCATAGGTTGATATCCTAGACCCTTGGGTCTATGCAGAGGCAACTTCCACCTCTTGTAACTTGTATCCATAGAGCGATACTCCTCCAACAAGTCTCTTAGCCACAATTTCCTTTCCAAAGAAGTGTCCAATTGGAAAACCATGCAAATATAATCCCTCGTTATGATCATAAACTATGACCCATCATGCAAATGAATTTCCCTTGTTTTGGGATTATAATTATTTTCCAATGCTCTAATTAACTCTATGTTCACAAAAACATTTGGCATTACTAGCTTCCCTAAATTCAAATTCCATGGGTTCGAGACTGGGCTATATTTGTATTTCTTCCTATAATGATATATGAACAAATCGTAGCCTCTATGTGGAGTCCATACATCTCCCAAATTCTTATGCTTGTCTACTAGGGTCTCACATGATGGGTTTAATTGAGAAATTCTTCATGCTTTAGGCCCAGACCTAGGACACTGATCTATTAAGTCTTGACTAAGAGGTCTAGTTTCATTTTTGTTTCCTTTTTTCTCTTGTCTTTTCTGGGGTTTTATCCATTCTAACCCTAACAATGTTGTACTTCAAGCTATATTAAAAATTTATGTTTAGCTGAGCCAAGGTGTACTTACTTGAGTGAATGCCAAAATTTATGAGCTGCTTTCTTTTGTCCAACTCCATCCTCTTGATGCTTAGCCACAATGTGTAGTGAATTTTTATTTCTCAGAGGCTGCTTTTATTGAATTTTAGCACGCTTAAACCAGCTTTGGTTCATAAATGGCGCTCGCGCCACCTTCCTATAAAACTTGCATATTAATGGAAATTGTCTCTTCGATGACTTAATCTATTAAATCAATCCAATGACAATTATATTATATTTTTTCAATGAGACTTTGATCACAACATCTATATCTCTCTTTGATATCCTTGGAAATCTTTTGAGAAATGTATAAGAGACAGTCAAGATTCTCTCATTAATATCGCAATGTCTCTTCAATATTTACTTCTTAGTTTTCTCCTTGGTGATTTTCTTTTTTGTCGATAAGACTGGTGGATTTCTCTTACTGACAAGCTTATGTCTCCTTGACATGTCTTTATTTCTTTTCTCGGTGGTAATAGTTTTTGATGATGTCTATGTGACTTTGTTATGTCGGGGAGAGCCGAGGTCACCTCTCTCTGACATCCCTTAGTCTCATCAATATTTTGTGCCAGAATGTCAGGGATACTTTTGATAATGTCTTCTTGATATCTTTGTGTCTCCTTGACATATCATTTTTAGGATGTCAATGAGACCTCATCCAATGTCTATTAGATATTTCTATGTCTTGTCGATACTTTTCTCCTTGATTGTCAAAGAGAATTCTTTGCTTCTCTCCTCGACATGTCGAAGTCTCTTCAACATTGTTGTTTCATCAGTGCTTGTTCTGCCAGTGATTTACTGTTTATTTATGATAACCTCTTGGTGTCAGAGAGATGTTTTTATGTTTTCTAAATGTTGACAATCGTATGATTTGTTGGTGAGACATGTTAGATTCTTTCCTCGACATGCCCAAGTCTCTTAGACATGTCACTCTTTAGGATGGAGGGAAGACATTTGAATATATCTCTTAGATATTTAGAAGTCTCATCTACATTTCTTATCTGCCCTTTCTACTTGTGTTGAAGAGACTATGGTGAGAATCTCTCTGATAAGGCCTTGTCTTGGTGACATGCCATGAGCTACTAGGAGAACATTTCAGGTAGGGACTTCACTTTATTGTAATGATCAAGGGCCTTATTTTGGTACTTTATACTAATGTCAATTATTATGAAATTGAAATGGAACATATGGTGGATATGGGAGGAATAGTGAAAATGGAGGTGTGCGGGACAACCAATGTGGATTTTTTAGCTCCAACAACATCAACACATACTCTTCTAGGATATGGGAATTGCTATGGAAATTTTATCTCCTAAGGCTCTCACATTATGAGCTAGTAATATAAATAACATTATGTAGTTTTTATTTTATCTAACACCACTTAGTGTAAATAAATAATATTTATTTTTAGTTTGATTTGTATCTTCATTCTTTCCATAAGAGGATGCAACTCCACTTTGTGAACCTAGCCCATCTAGGTAAATGAAGAGAAGCAGAGGATCATTAATTTATGGTAAGTGATTGAGGGATCATTTTTAAGTTTTTTCTTGTTGAAATCGTCTTCATCAAATTCAACTTAAATTACAAACTCAACAATTGAGGGATGTTTTTTTCCTTTGATTATTGTCAACCAAGATTGTTGTTTTATTGTTTGTTTCTCTATTAGTGCTTTCTTTTCCATTATGACATATTGTTTCATTAAATGAACATCAAACAAGACAATATCATCTTTAAATTATTTTTAATTATTTATTTTATGTTTAATTAATTATGTTTTAATTATAAAATCTCATATTTGAATGTATCTATGATAACTTTGTCTTCTTAAAAAAAGACACCTAAAAAAATTTTCTCAACACATTTAATTGTTTCTCAAAAATTTGTTTGATTGATACTATCCACTTTTTTATATAACTAAAACAAAATCTGTTTTTTTTTTTTTTCAAAGATTTGTTTAATTGATACTATCCACTTCTTTATATAATATATAGAAAAATTCTAAGTTGTAGATGGAAATATCTTCATATAATTTCTAAATTAAGATATTAAAAAATATAAGCATAATTATAAGGATGATTCCATTCTATATCTGATCTTTTTGTAAAAGCAACTCTTCTTAAATGAAAGGGAATTTTATAAAAAAAATTAATTTAAAAGAGACAACTCGTGTTCCACTAAAATAAATTACATTTCAAAAGAGAAATTCCATTTTATTCTAAAAAGTAGGTAGATCATTACTTATTTCATTTTATTCAAAATTTCTATACTATTGTATATATGGTTTAATTGCATTAATAGGTGAAGCTAAAAAAAATATTGAGAGCTACCAATTATGATATTGATTTTTTGATACGTAAGATTTTTTTTAATTAATTAAAAAAGGAAACATACAGTCTGTCTACTATGCAAGAAATTTTAGTATTTTGATCCAAAACTAGAACCTACCATAATGCCTCCACCTAGAACAAAGAATTTAACCATAGATTTAAAAAAAAAAATGGCAGAGCCACAAACTAACCTAAAAAACCCAAATTTGAGCTATCATTACCAAACTAGAGCAATTACTGACAAAAGATTTAAACCATCCAAATTACAGAAACCCATTTAACTTTACAAATAACTTGAACTCCTTAACCCAGTCGACACCATCAACTGCCATTAACCCTAGCAGCTTGTTTAAATATTCCATTGCAACAACCACTATCATTCGGTGGCGCATGAGAGATACCCTACTCAGGTTCAAGAGGAAGGGGTAAAACCTTATCGCCTCGTTGGTGCTTCGTAGAAGCTCCAGATCACTTGGCCGCGGGATCCCGATACCTATAATCGCCACCTTCAAGATCTCCTCCATGCCACCAACCAAATCCTTCCTAAATAATTTCACCAACAGTTCCTTCACCTCCATCTTGGGGACTTGATTATCGAGTAGAGAAGCCAAGAATGATGAGGAAATGTGTGCATTGTCCCTCCCATACTACTTGAGCTCAATATGACTAGAGCCTAGAATCATATTTACCACCACAACTACGAGGGGATCAATATTCAGTAAAATCCGTTTTAGCCTTTGGTTTGTTATATCTCTGATTGCAACTTGCCTCAATGTCGCCAACAGGGAGATTAGAGTATCTACTCCAAGCCATGAAAACCCCTCCACCGACATTGTAATGAAAAATTTTGAACGTCCGACCATTGTCATCCGTAGACAACACTAGAGGCCAAGCACACTTCGCAACCTAAAGCACCACCATAAACTAAACACCAACACCCAAAACCTTTACTACGCTACAAAAACTAACACCACCTCCCAATAAATAAACCTGAATTCATCAAGCATTTCGATCTACACATGAACAAAAAGTTAATTATTGGCAAGGCTAGTTGTCCTTGCTCTAGCGATGTCGTCTAGCATACCCAGCTTCGTATGATAGGCCATCATTAAAATTTGAGCTCAAACTACCCTTTATTATTGCTCGTACTTATCATTGTTGACGATCCACCAACTCTTCCCACCAGTGCCACCTCGGCTTTACTCTCTCCTACGTGGATGCCACTCATCTCATCCTAATCGAATCCCTTTGCCAACCTAGAGGGCCACCCTCCCAACTGCCCACAAATAATAAGGCTTAATATGACTTGTTAGGAGTGACAATAAATTTTTAAAATGGCTTCAACACTAATTAACTACAAACTTAATTTTTTTTTATTGTTGATAGTGATAAAAATATATAGCGCCATCTCGATAAATAGTGCCAAATTTTTCAAAAAATTGGAGAAAAATACATTAAACCCTTAATTAACCCTCAACCCTCAACCCTAGTTAAACCATAATCCCTCATAACCCCTATACCCTCTACCCTATACATTGGACCCTCAACCCTAATTCATCAACCATATACATACCCTCAACTCCTATACCCTATACTGACCTATAAAATATTGGACCCTCAACCCTAATCCCTCAACCATATACCCTCAACTCTCTACCCTCAACCTTAAACCCTCAAGCCTCAAGCCTTAAACCCTATACCCTCTACCCTTTGATCTACCCTATACATTAAACCATCAACCCTAGTTAATCCCTCAACCCCTATACATCCCTCTACCCTCTACGTTAGAACCTCAACCCTAATCGACCTTCAACCATATTATACCCTCAAATGTCCTAGCTATACCCTAAACCTTAACGTCCCTCAAACCGACCTTAAACCTTCTACCCTCTACCCTCAACCCTAATCCCTCAACCCTAAACCCTCAACCCAATACCCTAAACCCTAAACTATTAAACCCTCTACGTCCCTCTACCATCAACCCAATACCCTCTTATACCCTCGACCATAATCCCTCAACCCTTAAACCCTTAAACCCAAGTAAATTACTACTTTTTACCCTAATCCCTCAACCCTCAACCCTTAAACCCTCCACCCTCAAACCTCTACCCTCGACCCTATGCAAGTACCCTTAAACCCTAATTCCTCAACCCCTATACCCTCTACCCCATACATTGGACCCTCAACCCTAATCCTTGAACCATATACCCTCAACCCTCTACTCTCAACCTTAAACCCTCAACCCTCAACCCTTAAACCCTAACATACCCTTACACCCTCTACCCTCTACCCTCTACCCTATATATACATTGGAACCTAAACCCTAATCCGTGAACCATATACCCTCTACCCTCGACCCTAATCCCTCAAACCTAGTTAAACCCTTAAACCCAATTACTAAGCTCTCTACCCTAATCCCTCAACCCTCAACCCTTAATCCCTCAACCCTTAATTAACCCTCAACCCTCTACCCTCTACCCTCTACCCTCAACCCTAGTCAAACCCTAATCCCTCAAGCCCTATACCCTCTACCCTATACATTGGAACCTCAACCCTAATCCCTCAATGTACCATATATGTACCCTCAACCCCTATAGTACACTCTACCCTATACATGATTGGACCCTCAACCCTAATCCCTCAACCATATATGTACCCTAGTCAACCCTCTCTCCTCAACCTTGAACCTTCAAGCTTCAAACCTTAAACCATCTACCCTCTACCCTCTTATCTACCCTATACATTAAGCCCTCAATCCTCAATTCTCAACCCTCAACCCTTAATCCCTCAACCCTCAAGTCTTAAACCCTAAACCCTAAAATCCTATACCCTCTACCCTCTACATTGGAACCTCAACCCTAATCGACCTTCAACCATATACCCTCAAACCTCCTAGCTATACCCTAAACCCTCTACCCTCAACCCTAAACCCTTAAACCCTAAGCCAACCTTAAACCTTCTACCCTTTACCCTCAACCTTAATCCCTCAACCAACCTATACCCTCAACCCAATACCCTAAACCCTAATCGTTAAACCCTCTATGTCCCTCTACCCTCAACCGGCCAATACCCTCTTATACCCTCGACCTTGATCCCTAAACCCTTAAGCCCAAGTAAATTACTCTCTACCCTAATCCCTCAACCCTCAACCCTTAATCTCTCAACCCTTAAACCCTCTACCCTCAAATGCCCTTAAACCCTAATCAATCAACCCCTATACCCTCTACCCTATACATTGGACCCTCAACCATAATCCTTGAACCATATACCCTCAACCCTCAACCTTAAACCATCAATCCTCAACCCTTACACTACCCTCTACCAACTCTACCCTCTACTCTATACATTAAACCACCCTCAACCCTCAATTCTCAACCTTCAACCCTTAATACCTCAACCCTTATTAATCCATCCCTCCCTCTCTACCCTAATCCCTCAACCCTATACCCTCAACCCTAATCCCTCAACCAGCCTATACCCTCAACCCAATACCCTAAACCCTAAACCATTAAACCCTCTACATCCCTCTACCCTCAATGTCCCAATACTCTCAATCCTAATCCCTAAACCCTTAAACCCTCTACCAACTCTACCCTCTACCCTATACATTAAACCACTCTCAACCATCAATTCTCAACCCTCAACCCTTAACCCATCCCTCCCTCTCTATCCTAATCCCTCAACCCTATACCCTCAATCCTATACGTATCATCAACCTAATACCCTAAACCCTAAACTGTTAAACGCTCTACGTCCCTCTACCCTCAACATCCCAATATCCTCTACCCTAGTCAACCCTAGTAATCCCTCAACCCTAATACCTCAATCCTTAAACCCAAATTAAGCTCTCTGCCCTAATCCTCATCCCTCAGCCCTTAATCTCTCAGCCCAGATTAAACCCTCAAGTACCCTTTACCCTCTACCCTCAACCCTCAAGTACCCTTAAACGCTAATCCCTCAACCCCTATACCTTCTACCCTATACATTAGACCCTCAACCCTAATCCTTGAACCATATACCCTCAACCCTTTACCCTCAACCTTAAAACCTCAACCCTTAGCCCTTAAACCCTAAACCCTTACACCCTCTACCAGCTCTATCCTCTACCCTATACATTAAACTTCCCTCAACCCTCAATTCTCAACCCTCAAACCTTAATACCTTAACCCTTAATCCATCCCTCCCTCTCTACCCTAATCCCTCAACCCTATACCATCAAACTAATACCCTAAACCCTAAACCATTAAACCATCTACATACCTCCACCCTCAATGTCCCAATACCCTCTACCCTAGTTGACCCTAGTAATCCCTCAACCCTAATCCCTCAACCATTAAACCATTAAGCCCAAGTAAACTCTCTACCCTAATCCCTCAACCCTCAACCCTTAATCCCTCAACCCAGTTTAAACCCTCAAGTACCCTCTACCCTCAACCCTCAAGTACCCTTAAACCCTAATCCCTCAACCCCTATACCCTCTACCCTATACATTGGACCCTCAACCCTAATCCTTGAACCATATACCCTCAACCCTATACCCTCAACCTTAAATCCTCAACCCTTAACCCTTAAACCCTAAACCCTTACACCCTCTACTAGCTCTACCCTCTACCCTATACATTAAACCACCCTCAACCCTCAATTCTCAACCCTCAACCCTTAATCCATCCCTTCCTCTCTACCCTAATCCCTCAACCCTAACCCCTCAATCCAATACCCTAAACCCTAAACCATTAAACCCTCTATGTCCCAATACCCTCTAGTATCCTAGTAGACCCTAGTAATCCCT
>VDFB02270651.1:736700022-736725046 GCA_007258455.2 Sequoia sempervirens | reverse complement strand
CAAGTATGTCAATCAGTACAAAAAGGCCCATTGGGCTATAAAAAATGAGCCCGTTAGGCACAAAAAGTATCAAATCATCCTGATCAAGCTCTGTCCCTATGGATGTTGCCCTCACCCCTGTCACCATGACCCTCTGCTGGTCTGTGGCTAGCTCACTCTGAATACTCTAGGACTTGCTCTGCTCTGGGGACAACCTCATGATAGTACCTCCGGTAGTACTCGGCCTCTCGGACGACATCCCTATAAGATCGAACTGACACTGTACCCTGGGAGGAGGACGCTATCATACTCTCTATCTGTTGTCTCCAGCCTAGCTCAGTGGCTGCCTGTAGCTCTGCAGCTTGTCTCTACTCTATGGCCTAATCCCTCTCGGCCCTGAGCTACTCTCTCTCGACCCTTACTTGATCTCTCTCAGCTGTCACGGCCTGGACTTGGGCCTACAGCTGCGCAATCAAAGTATCCCATGCATCCGCCTGTCTTGCTGGCTGCACCTGTGGCTGCACTTGTGGCTGCACCTGAGGCTGATCCTCGCCTCATGGTGACTCCTGCTACTGGTCCTGCATATGCACATGTCCCTGCCCTAGCTGGACTGGAGGCACAATTGGCTGATCCTCTCAAATCTTAGCTCTCTATCCTCATCCTCCCCCTCTGCCTCTAACTCTCCATGGATCCAAAACTACACCTGGAATCGTCAGCCATAGCGGAGGCCAAAACCAATCTTTGTAGGCTTGGGTAGTGCCTGGATCTGCGAGCCCTTGATCATAAGCCCATGGCCGGGCTACCAGCTATCTGAAGCTTTCCACCACCTCCAAAGTAGGAATATACCACCCCCATGAAACCTGTGTCATGGAGTGGGAGAAGACGACCACGTAATCATCATCTAGTCGATCCTGCAGCTCTCTGAACTAACACTGCACGTGCCCGGGCAGGTACCTCTCAATCATAGTATGCTCCCTCCCCTGCATATACCAGTCCTTGCGGCAATAGAACATCTAATCGGAATCGTCGGCCCATCTGGGCCGACCGAGGTATGGTCGCCAGGTGAAAACCTACATCTCATCCAAGACTCTCCTCTAATAGGAGATCCCGTGCTCGCTGGTGCGTGTGAAGGACACACCGCCTCTGTATCACTAGATGAGGGGATCATCTGGCACCATCAAAACTAAAACGTGTAGGCGTAGCACAACAATGTGCTCCCACACCCAGACATGGAGAAGAGTCACCCCTGCTCCGAGTGCTCTGCCATCCATATAGACATACTCATGGAGGTCCCTATATAGTGAAGCTAGAAGAATAGGCCCCCAAGAAAAATGAACTGGCCTGTCTCGAACCATCCGCTCCTAGCAGTAGCCCCAGCCGGAATTGAAATATCACCCTCATCAATCAGGGGCAACGAGACCCGAAATGATGGCTGCAATCACCCAGCAGTAGGGGGTGCTAAGGTCCTGTGCTGCTCAAGCTCTATCTATCCCTCACAAAACACAATCTTGTCTGTGGCGAGGACTTTGAAGCAGGCCTTGCACCCCTCGTCCATGTCAAAAATTGCCTGATGACCATGAATCGACAATCGCAAAATATGCCAAACATCCTCTAGGGTGATGGTGGCCTCGCCAGTGGGAAGATGAAATGAAGATGTCTCACTATGCCATCTCTTGACTATTGCTGACAACATCCCTAAGTGTGTGCGCATGGGTGCCGTGTAAGCAATATACCACAACCCCACAATTCGGAGTCAATCCTGGTCCCTGTCACTCAAGTCCCACAAGTAATCAGCTAGGTCCCACGACCTGTGCTCTCGGAAGTAGAGCTCCCTCGCCACGTCCTGCATCAAGGAAGGTCATCATGTTAAATTTTTTGAAAAATTCTTCGTCACGCGTCCAAAAAAATTCTCCAGCGGTGCAACTCGTGATGGCATCACAGTTTGATTTCTAATTAAACTCTGACGCTAGGCCCTAAAACTACAAAATCACACCATTACGGTGCACTCTATCATTTAGCGTCACTCTTTGGGAAAAATTGTGCCACTGCGTCACACTTTGCAAATCCACCTGTCGACCTCAAGCTTAGTGTCGAAGTTTATAAACTCCAAACTACACCGCCGCAGTGCAATATCGCATTGCGTTACATAGTTTGATTCCTGAGCGGCGCCATATAGCGCCACTGCAGGCGGACTGACTCTTTAAAGCATTAAATGATGCAATAAATGAAAAAATGAAGCTAAGGTAAGGACCACTTATCGATGCCCCGATGCCAGGTGGCCACTGGTATGTCCGAACTCGATCAAAAATGTGTAGGGGAAGCTATTGTTGCGCCATATCGTCAGGAGATCTGAGCTCAAATCGTGAGGTTACTATTGGAGGTGTTTGAAAATGACTTGAAAGTGACCCCTTGGGCCCCTTTTAAGCCTAAAAATTAGGGTTTTTCACCCTGATTGGCTCTCCTGCTAGGATTTTGAACTCCCAAACCTATTTTTGTCTGGTCGAGGCTTGTTTTTTATCGTTTTATTGTGTTTAGACATGTTTTTAGCCTCCTAGAGCCCTTTCAGACCTCTTGGGTACTTTGTCCTCTTTTTTCGCGAGATCACCCAAAAATGGAAAATTTCATCCAATCTCTCGAGGGGGAAATATAATGGCATGTTTTCTCTCGCCATGCAGTAGTGGCGTAAGTTTTAATAACAAAATTTTTGGTTTTGATCGAGATTGTTTATTCTTTGAACCAACGCAACAAGTGCATTGCTTCAAAGAGGGGCAAAATGTAGACACGTAAAATATACCAATTGACATTGTGCATCTGATCCCAACTACTAACATCGTTTCATCTTGAATCATCCCTTGGTCTAACCATTTAATCAAATTCCCTCATTTGATTAAATTCATCAATATTCCTCTCTTAATTGAATAAATTATTTTATCTAATTAAGTCATCTCTTCTGTTGATTAAATCAATTCATTTGATCTAATTATTCCTATTTAATTAAATAAATCAAAACCCTTATTTAATTATTCTCTTATCATATTCCTCTCTTATTTGATTTAAATAAATCCATGAATTTGAGTCAAATAGGTCATATCATCTAATATCTCTCATTTCTTTAATTTACCCTTGATTAATTTAATCTCATCCCATGTCCCATCCTCTAGATTTTGCAAGTTGCACATGAAAATAGATTTAATTCATTTATTAAATCTTTATTTTCCTCACAAGGCATCTTTTGGAATATTCTCCAAATTTGAATTCAAAAGGAATTCCAAGTCAACATGTACATCGACAAGGCAATAACTTCATCTTACATGTCCTTTGTGTCTTGAGCCAAGTGGAATTTATTGCAATTTCCCTTCCCTCTTGCAAGTCATTCAACAAATTTGAAATTCAAAAATATGCATTTATTGGCACAATTCTCAAATCTTGCACATCCTCCATCCATTCATAGATTGAAAAGTGGCATCTTTCCATTGGATGAATGTTAGTCCCACATTGCTCAAATTTGGACATTCATCCATCTTGGCATTCTATAAATAAATAGCTCATATCCTGATTTGAACATCCACAAATTATGCAAAGTTATTATGCTAAAATATTTAGCCATTTCCATCCATCAATCTTGAGTTCTTAGCTAGGTTTTTTGTAGATTTTGGCTTGGATCTCTCATTCTTCACCATCAAAATGGATCAATCTCCATCAACATATCAAGTTTGCATCTTAGGAATTGAGAAAGGGGCAAATTTTCACATCAAATTGGCACCAATTCCCCCATGGGATCATGAGTTTGCACATTTAAATTAGGATTGAATCTATATTTCTTTGTTTCATTGTGTTCTTAGTTGTTTTCTTTCCTAATACAAAGTTGTAAATGGATTCCATGGGGAATCCTTGTTTTAGCTTGCAATCTATTGTTTAACTTGTTTATTCTTGTTGTTTTGCAGGTACTAGGACCGGGGTTCACACAGATAGTATTTTGATTTTTAATTTGAGATATTAAATGTTAAAAGTTATTATAATGAGGTTAGATAGTGTTGATTAAGTGAAAGGTTATTATGATTAGCTATGATGATGCAATTAATTGATATATATGATAGCTAACTACAGTCAGGATGTAGTATGTGCTTCGGCTATGTATATATGTATATGCGATGTGTATGTTACAGGTACCAGGTATCGACTCCACCTGGCTTCATAGGTTTGAACATACCTTCCCCGATGGTGGTTACTGGAGGTAGTCACAGGTCAAATTTCCCCTATCCTAGCCCACTGTATCCTGTTAGGGTAGTGTTTTCCTTATTGATGTCTTATCATCTGGTTACCTAACGGTAACGTCTAGAGCACCTTTCTGCCGTATGTTCCGGCGCACCTTTCTGTTGTGTGTGGTTCACCATTATGTCTTGTTGAGGTTTTTTGTTATGATTTATTAATCCTTTTGGGGAGCTTTGTGTTTTTTAACGATTGGATTTAAATTACTATTTTTATATGAAATAGAGAATTTTGGTATTTTTAGTGATTTTAATTAATCTATTTGGAGAGTTTCAATAGCTTATTTAACTAAATGTTTTATTTCATATACTGTTTTTAGAGTTTATATGATGGAAATAAGTTTTGATATTGTATTGATTTAAAAGTGTTGTTTTAAATATGATTTGTTTTAGGGGAGTTAGTGAAAAGTAATGGGCAACCATGTCTTTGAAAAATATTCATTTTTGTTTTGGGGAAGAGTTATCTTTTGAGGGAGGAAAATATAAAAGAAAGGGAGTTTTATTTTGTTGGGGAGATATATTTTTGAGAGAAAAGAAAATTTGCTATTTTGGCATGGAAGAGGAAACCCCCATGATTTGGGTGACAGTGTTGGGGAGAAATGTGGAGTGTTGTTGAGAAGATTTTGTGGGCATCTATTTATGGATTTAAGCATGCCATTTCCTTCTTGCTGTACCAGTTTGGAATCTAGCCATGCTTTACAGTTAGAGCATTCCTCCATTTCTGTTTTGTAGAAAATTGAGGTATTCCCCTATCATCCTTCAATCTTGTATGGTTGGTAATTGGGCATTTACTCATGTTTCTTGTATGGCTTGGATTTTTTTGATTTGGGTTATTTTATCGTATGAAAATTGGAGGAACTCCATTATTTCATTTTTGTATTGCTAGGGGTTTGAATGATGGACATTTCAAATTCAATTTGCTGCCCTGTAGTATTTCGAATGGCAGATTTTTGTGCATTTCAAGCAAATATGAAATGGGTGTTTGGAAAAATCTGTTGTATGGGTTCCTTCATGTTCTTCTTTTTGCCCAATTTGTAAAAAATATTTTCCTTTGCTGCTCATTATCCACTTTTTAAAATGAAATTTAAGGGTGGATTTCATGTAGAAACAACAAGATCTCAACTAGGTCTTTGGCATATTTTAATTCTGGGCACTTTCGTTTTTGGTCAAATTTGTGCCTATTGTTAAAATGACATTTTTCTTTGTTGCTCTTTATCTGTCTATTAAAAAAGTAAAGTAAAATTGGATTCTGTGTAGAATTGTCCATATTTCAAATGGGTCATTGTCCGATTTTTAATCCGGGCAGCTTCATATTTTCATGTTTTCTTGCCCAACTTGACAAAGACGTTTTTTCAGAATAGTAGTTCATTTTTTTGTCCTAAACTTAAAATTGAAGGTTGATTCCAACTTGAAACGCCAAAATATGAACTAGGTCGGGCTTAGAATTTTAATCCGACACCTTTTTAATTTTTATGAAATCTTTACGCCTTCTAATTCATTATGGTTCTCAGCTGATTTAAATGATTTAACAACAATTTTTGGTTTGGCTGTTTTAAAGGGTTTCTAGGATGGATTTTGTGGCTTTTCTTCTGTTTCACTTTTGTTATGGAGTCCTGATTTTTTTAAACGAGAAGGCCTATCCGTCTGCAGGGCATTGATATGGGCATGATTGAGTCACCTCGTCTGTATGAGAGGAGTACCTTATTTTTCGTGTGGTGCCATCCCTTCGAGCACACATGATGACACTCCATCCGGTCTATACTATTGTGCCTCATACCTTAGTAGTCATGAGTAGTACTCGACATATTATTGTTTGAGCATATTTGTGTTGTGACATTGGTCTTAAGTACTGTATTTCATGTAGCTCTGTGTCTGATGTGAGTGTTGGCCATTTGTTACCCTTGCCTTGTATTCTTCTTGGGCCTTGTGACTACCTCCGAGCACGGTGGGGTGGCCTCTTTTGAGTCCACATGGTAGGGAGGCATTGCCACCGCCATTGGGGACCAACGTACAAGTTATTGGAGCACTAGTTGGAGTCATCCCCTCTTTTGTAATTATCTTATCAGATGACGTATCTTATTCATGGCTATGCCTTTTTATTTATGTATATGGTACTCGCTGAGAGTGAAAATGTAATCATAGAAATTAATGAGAAGAAATGTGATGTTATATTTGGATTACGAGTTCCGATGTTGGTGTCATACTTGCTTGTATTATGATGATCATTATGGCTTTTTTCTTCAATATTTTCCATGCAAAAATTAGAGTTTGGTTGTATATTTCCTTCATGCTTTAGTTTGCTCAAGTTTCAGAGCAACACCGCCTTTTGTTAATGTTTTGTGTTGCAGCTGCATAAGTTCCAGAGCAACGCCGCATTTGTTAATTTTCTGTGTTGCGGTTGCATAAGTTCCGGAGCAACACTGTCTTTTGTTATCATTTTGTGCTACGGCTGCAAAAGTTCTAGTGCATCACCGCCTTTTGTTGCTATTCTGTGTCACTGCTGTAAAGTTTCAGAGCACCAGCGCAGGAAGGTTCCGGAGCAGTGCTGCTAAATTTTTGGAGCAGTGCAGAAGTTCTAGAGGAGTGCTGCCAAAGTTTCAGAGCAGGGGTTCCATAGCAGATGGTTCCAAAGTAGTAGGAAGTTCTAGAGAAGAGGTTACAGAGCAGGAAGTTCTAGAGTAGCAGGAAGTTTCAGAGTAGAGGTTCCAGAGCAGGAAGTTCCAGAGAAGTAGGAAGTTCCGGAGTAGAGGTTCCAGAGTAGGAAGTTTCAGAGTAGAGGTTCCAGAGTAGGAAGTTCTGGAGCAGCAGGAAATTTCGGAGCAGAGGTTCTGGAGTAGGAAGTTCCGTAGCAGGAAGTTCTGTAGCTGAAACTTCCGTAGCTAGAAGTTCTGGAGCAGGAAGTTCAGGAGCAAGTTTCTGGAGCTATTATGTTGGCTCATGTTTGGATTTTCTCTAGAGGGTGGATTAGTCCTCTCCTTTGGGTTATGTTCGGCCATGCTTGGCCATGTTTGTGGTCGTTATATCATATTAGAAACTGCTTTATCTGTAAATTATTCTAAAAAAAATTATCTTGTCCTTTTTTGGCTCTTACCCTTTGGGGTTGCATAGCAGGATGTTACAATCATCATCATCTTATCCATCTACCTATGAAGATCCTTGTCTCTCACTCTGGGGTGATCTCTACATCTCCCCATCCTTTAATGACCTGTACATCTCTATCTCTGGTGCATGTTGCATCTCCACCCCTAGGGTGTCCTATCCCTCCCCTTCTCCACTCTTTGATGATGACTTTGAATCACTATCACTATGATCACTTCCATGCTTTGAAGTCTCATATCTCCACTCACCTCCTCACCAATCTCTCCTCCTATTGTCTCATCCCCCCTCTCCTCATCATCCTTGTCTAATACCTCCATATCCACATACTCAAACCACTCCTCCTTGATCCCCTCCTCTACCCCCTCCTCTACCCCAACCTTCGACTCCTCCCTTGTTGCATCAGCTTTGATGCTCCCACCTTGTATCATACACCTCCTCATACCTCTCACCATACCTCCCACACCTCCTCGTCCTTTCCTCATCACCTCTCTTGCAACCTCCTTAGGTTGCTCTTGCACACTCCTCCTTGCTAGTGGTGTCAATATCAACAACCTCAATGTCACCCACCATCTCTTCTATACACCATTAGTACCTACATCTACCACCTCCTCATGATCCTTCCACTTCGCCCATGCCATATGGGCCTAAATTTTTAGGGAATCAACCTTACTCACTAGTGGCCCCCACTTGGGTGTCTCCTGTGATTGTTTGGAAAAGTAGTGTGATCCCTCTAGTACTCCTTGCTATGACCAAAACTATTGCAACACCTTGTTGAGGTAGTACTTCTCAATAATATAATGATACCACCCTATCAAATAACACTATGAAGTAGTATACCTCAAATATCTCTCATAATCTTTCCATGTCTTTAGCTCTCGATATAGTCTCCACACTATGTCCCCCTTTGATAACTTATCTAGTGCTCATCACTGATAATCCATGTCACCCATATGCCTATACTATATGACTTGCTCCCAACCAAATACACAAGGGTCTCTGTAAACAATACCCACTCTGTCTCCAATTAGGCAAAGCACGTCAATGTGATCCCATGCCCATATCTATAGCAAGGTCATGTTCCCTAAACTTTATCCAACCTTGAATGTGACTATGTGTAGATCCCTATACAAGTGTGCTAACATGCAGGCTCCCCACGTAAAACACTGCTCCCTCTCTACCATCTTTTCCACATAATCTGCAATTTGAATATGGAAATATCACCCACTTTTTTCTATAAACAAGATGTTGCTAATAAGATCTACCATCACTAAGTGGAATGTAGGAACCATCATTTAGGTTTTGTTTCTTGACTCATTCGGATGCTCACACAATCACACCCTAAATCTCAAACACCTATAAGTGATCAAACAAGTACAAATCTCTCTTTGCACTATAAACTAAAAATATACCCGATCCACTATATAGTACACACTGAACATGCTCTCCAATGCCTATTTGAAATCAAAATTTTTATTTCATATACAAAAGTTACCAAAACCATGTAACAAAGAACATCTAATTTCCAGTCCCCCAAAAATGAGGAAAATTGAAACACATGGAACCAAATATATACTACTACATAGTTCTCAAAGAGAGATTTTTGTCGACTATTGGAAGTCAAAAATATGACATCTTGGATGAAAGCTATGCCCATATGAAAAAAATACCCAATTATGCTTTTAGGTGGCTAGCTAGTAGCCATTGGGTATCCAATTGATGGCCCCATTGGTAGTGCTTGATTGATGTCGTGGTGGTGAAATCTAAAACACATTTAATTTATTAGTTTAAATTTTATTTTACTTCCCTTAGTGGGGGCTGGGACTTCACTTCCCCACTAGATCAGGGGCACAAGGCAGGGGCTTAGGCCCACCAGCACTGAAGCCTGTTGGTCATGGGTCGACTGTCAATCGACATACAACTGACGATGCTAACATAGTCAACCGGTTTATTAGCAGCTCCATAGGTTTTATTTTTTTTAATTTAATTTTAAATAGTTTTTCAATAAAGAGTTTTTCACATAGGTTTTTAAACTTTTTACTTTATTTATTTATTTTTTTCAATTTTTTACCTCTATAGTAGACCTGCACGATCGTATAGGTAGGGCTGTAGGGGTAATTTTTTTTGCATTTTTTTACAGTGGCCAAAATAGGGAAAATTTAATATTGTTTTTTGTTTCTCAACCATCTTGGATCTAATGATTAGGTTCATTTTTTATCAAGATATATGTCCAACTTCCTTTATAAAATCCTCATATGAAAGCACAATTCAGGAAACCCTTTTGATCAAAATATCTCAAACCCTAGATCTATAATAAACTCAACAAATCTACAAACCCAAAACTCCAAATCTCTAAAACAACACCTAAAAAATATGTCCATACCTTGTAATATCTCAAATCTTTCATGTATTGCCATGGATTCAAATTTTCACCAGATCTACCCAAAAAAGGGTTATGACAAATTTTGAGAGCTCACACCTCCCATAACCATGAAAGATCTAATACCACTTGTTAGGAAATAATGCATCATACCTAATTAATTTAATAAATTTCCTACATAATCCCATGAGAGAAAAGCATGTGTACAAGCTTACAAAATAACCATAATACATAGATCAAATAGACAAGCCACAAGATATATCCTGGGAAGACCCTTAAGAGGGAAAAATCCAACCTCTAGAAGCATCCATACTCCAACTATTGTTCAAAAATAAAACAATATACACACTTATAGAGTTACAATGAATGCTTCTAAAACACCAATCCTCTCTAATGCATCCTGCATGTGTCCAAGCATGAATCCACACATTTCATTCCATGCTTCACATATGCACTCCTTAGAAAGACTCAATAATATGACAAACCACTCACCCAGCCAACCTTAACCACTAATCATGTGTTTTCTTTTATAGAAACAAGCTCACACAAAAAAAACCAAGTGGTAAGATAAAACCATGTGCCACAAGACCATGTGTGAACACAAAACCATTGACTCATTATTTAATATTGGGTACTAAGTTTTCACACTATTAAATATTTTCCTAAATATTAAATCATTATCCTATGTCTCCCACACATAAAATAATTAATCCAATGTTACAATACAACTTTACAAGTGGCCCCAAATAATTACCTAATGTGGATAAACACATCTCCCAAGTGCACCACACTAAATAATTATTTAATTACAACAATATAATAAATCAATCTATGCAATGGTGTACAACATGAAATCCTAACAAAAATATAAGAATACCCCTTTTCATCAATCCCCTTAGCTTCACATACACATGTGCAACTTAAAGACCATAAGCATGATTCTTTGAATGTGTTTTTATCTTGAGTTCACTTAGGATTAAGAGAAAGCGTAATATTGAATCATTCCAATGGATGAAACCTAAAACTAACCCTAAAATAATAAGGATTAATAGAGGTATACTTAAATCTAAAGTTTTATCATTTAGCTAAGAGGGCCAATGCCTAACTTATTAGGAAACATAACCATAGCTAGAAGAATAGGGATCTCCTCTTATACTTATATAACAAAGAGAAAGACTTGTATACATGTGCATAGAAAAAATGGTAGAAATATCATACACATAGTCCTACCTCAAGGATCCATTTCAAATCAAGAAAATATTACTTCTATCAAAGAAAATATTATTACAACATCTCTTGAAATATTTTATAGCACTATAACACTAACCAATCTTTGATGCAATCAAAACAACAAATGTGGGTAGAGAGACATTGTGACATAATCACAAGATCAATTGAGTACACTCTAGACAACCATGGAGACATCACCTATGAAGATTTATAGTAGTGTGAAACCTTCTCTAAATCATATAGAATAACTCTCACTCCTACAAATAGTGCCATACAAACATTATTTCCGTAGAGAAAACTTAGGACCACCTAAGAAAATTGGTTTAATAGTCAACCCCTTTTTCATCTCACACTAATGCATATATAAAATTAAAAAAATAATTTAGCTCTAAGGGAATATAATTAAGTGAAAGAACAAGAAAAATTCACCAAGTCCTTGTTAATTTATCTCCAACATAGATCATATTAGCACACATTTATAGATAGTAGGAAAATATAATATATTAATGAGGAAACCCTCCTTGATTAGTTCAAAGTACTTAGTAGAAGGGTATACAATATACATTCATGCAAGTAATATTATTTAGTTGTAGGCATACAAGAATATTTAATACTTTCTCTACATCATCCCTTCATTCGCTAATTCATTTTTTCTCATCCCCAAAATCATGTGTAATAGTAGTTAATGAGCGTTGATGTTATTTATGGACACAAATTGAATCCAAAGTTAATACAAGTGTAAAAAATTATGTATAGGACCTAAGCCATTTGCAACATCATTCCTAGCTCCACAAGTCCCCATCAAACTTAATATTTAGCCATGGACCAATGAGAAGTACCCACATGAATGGCCATTGAATATACACCAATAACTATAATGCCACCAAGGGACACAAATACCCACTTGTAGCATTTCCATGTACATGACATTGAAGTTATATTGGTAAAACCCTTGAAAAATGGCATATGACATTTGAATATTGCTTATTTATGAAAAATTCTACAAGTTTGAAGATGTAAGGAGATCAATTATCAACATGGATGAGATTTTAGATGATGTGGCCATAATATGTTAGGTTTAATAAATTAGCACACATAAAGTTAACTTGTTGAAAGAATTTCATCCACTAGCTAGTAAAATACCATCATACAACTCTTTTATAAAACGCATATTGCTTGTGCCATTGAATAGTCATTGGACCCATTGAATATGAATATTGAGCCCACTATATTTACGTTTGGAGATATGTGGCCTAATAAAAAATAACAAATATTATAAAGCAACCTATGTACAAGACATGTATGACAAGTGTCTTTGGAGATTGATTGACACACATGAAAGAATAAGGAGATCTAATGGTTAGTGGGTGGTAGGTGAGAAAAGTCACATAAAGAACAATATCTTAATGGGGATCTCCAAAACAATATAATAACATTTAAATAAGTGGAATTCATGATGAAAACACACACTAAGATATGAATGATTAGCAAGCAGTAATGAGGATAAGCTAAGTAGACAGACATAAAGGAAGAACAATTAAGCACATTCCTTAAGCTATGTGGGTGCAAACTAATACAAATCAATGGAAAATTAGAACTAAAGTGTGGGTAGGGAAATACAAATGAAGGCACCAAAGAAAATATGAATTGGATAAGGCAAGATATTATGTAGTTAGGGCCAACATGCATGCTTACCATGAAAAAAATACAAAGCTTAGACTGGGGTTAGATTTGGTTTCAAATTCATAATTATAGGGCACAATAAAATACGTGTATGCCATGAGAGCAAACAAAATTCAATGCATAAGAATATAACATTTAATCCACATTAGCCAAGGAGTCAATTTGATAGGGACCATTGGATTGATAGGCTAACAAAAAATAGGGGTAAAATATAATTACATGAAATTATAATCATGAAGCACCCAACATTTATTTTTCATGATTGAACAAATTGGATTAGATACAAACTCTAACAAATAATTAAAATCATAATATAGATTATCTCATATTGATGATAAATATCTAGAATAAATCAAAACAACATGAACACATAAAAGAAAAATTTGTATAGAAAATATCATCCACTCTATTTTTTTTAAATATAATAAAATTAATGCCGGTGATGGCATGGTGTGATGGTTTATAGGTGGCATTGTTGTTCTTGCCACCAAGGTTTAAACCCCGTTGGGGTGGTATTGTTGAATGGTTGTATCCGGTTCATAGCTCCGGTCAAAAGCGTTTACCCCTTGAATAAAAAATAAAAAATATAATAAAATTAATAAAGATATTATACTTCCTTGTAATAAATTTGTCAAATTATTATTATTAAATTTTGAAGAAATTATTTCTTAAAATATATCTTAAATTACACTTCTAAACTTATGATTACAATTAGAAAAATCTAATTAAAAATATACGCAAAACATAAAAAAAAATATAAATATAAATTTTCATCATTACAATATTTCAATAAATATTTTAAAAAAGACAAAAGACTTATAAAATAAATTGAACACTTTTGGGGGCACATCCCTAACCTAAACAACTCAAATTCAAAAGCACTAAATTTTAATTAATATATTTCACAAGAGCACATGTTTATGCATGCTCATAAAAATAGGGTCCGATTGGACCTAACTTTCAACAAAAACATGTGAAATAAGTTTTAGGACATATCTTTATTAATTCATCTTTAAAAATGACATACCTAACTTTCATAAGGCATATTGCCTTTATCTAAGGAATAAAATAATCAATTTATTTAAAATATGTATATTCAATATTAAATTTAATGTCAAGATTAAAGTATTATATTTTTATGTCAAGATTAAGGTGTTTATTAAAATATTATGTCATTTTAAAAAAAGTGTGTCAATTTGTTTATTAAAAAATAATTTAGACATTAAAAATTACAGTCGTTATCTATTGTTAATAGGGTAAAGATAAATAAATTGTTTGAAAAAAAATATATTGGATATTTTAAAGCTTTTGTAAGTCTAAATTTTGATGACACTTCTAGAGATAATCCAATATTAAGGCAAGAATTGTAATCTATGTTTTTAATGGTTTCTTCTTAAAAGAAAGATTCTTATCTATGAGTTTTGAAACTAATAATGAAGTGATGAACTATTAGTAAAGACCTCTCATTAACATTTATCTTAATTTGTAAGGACCTCTCTATTAGAAAGGTCTTTGTGAGTGATGTTGGTTGTTGGCATGCCACTAGCCATACCAAGGCCTTGTGGCGCTCTATTATCTCATGTTATTTTTTGTTTAGGTTGGTTGATTAATCTTTGGTCTTTGTTTTTTTTGTTAGATATCTTTCACTTGAATTTTCTAATATATTCCAATTTAGTAAGATCCCAATAAAACCTTATTTAATAAATAAAAATACAATATTCACAAATTAAATTTAATCTTACTTTAAAATTACTGTATTTACAAAATAAAATAAAATATAAAATACAAAATATTATATTAAAATAAAATATATCAAAACTCTTAAAATTTATTATACATAAAATTATCTATAATTATTAAATTCATTTATGCCATTTAACAATTAAAATTATTATTTTTATATTTCATATATTAAAAAAAAAAAATATAAATAAAAATAAAATCTAATTGTTTATTTTTCTTAAAAATACATTTCTTTACCATTTTTATTAAATTATAACCAAAAAAATTTATTACAAATTACAAATACAACAAGACAGATGTATATACATAAACAATAAACAATATAGAATCAGACAGAAAAAGAAAGAACAGTTGTATCTCTATACACCTTAAAATGGTCACATCACATTGTCTGGTAATTAATTAAATATTAAAAATATTTAATTAAAATCTTCGAATTCTATCTGTGTATAAATAAATTTAAATAATTTATTTATATTTCTTCATTCTTTTATTTTGATATTTAATCATTTTTTCGTATTCATTTCTTAATTAATTAAATAAACATTACGATTTATTTATATTAATTATCAATAATCTTCGTTTGAATATCTTATTCAAATAAAGATTAAAAATATTATTCTTCTTCTAAATATCATTTACAATTAAATATTCCAAAATATTTAATTATTTCCTCTAATTCAATTTAAATATTCATTCTTAAAATCATTTCAAATTCTTCAAAAATCTATTTATAATTAAATATTCCAAAAATATTTAATTAAATCTTCTAAATATTTCATATTCTTCTAAAGTCACATTATAATTAAATATTTCAAAATATTTAATTAAATCTTCCATAGTATAAAAATCAAAAATAAAATGCAATAAATAAAATTAAATAAATTTATTTATTTATTTAATTTGGGATTTATCTTCAACTCCCGGGAAGCAAACAGTTAAAACAAAAATTTAATTTCTTCTGTTTCTGTGCAGGTTTGTTCCCGTGGGTTGAAGACATGAATCCATCCTTCTCTCCAACCTCTCAACCTCTCCCATTTTCTTCTCAACCTCTCCATCTCTCACCATTCAAACTTACCAGACAATCTCACAGCCGTAGATTCTTGCCAGCCGGGATTGAGCCTGCAAAAATCTATAAATACAACTGCCGGGAACTCCAAATCATATAGAAGTTTTTAGCAGAGAAACTATAGTCAAATAGCTCTTAAGCATCCATAGCATAAGCCTTTTTAGCATTCACTTTCATTTTATTTCATAGCATAGTAGCATATCATGATACATTTCATTCACAGCCCCTGTGCATAATCTACAGCCCCTGTTCACAATTTCACTCCACCAGCATATAGAATAGTAGTTTTCATTTGTATACTCGTTCTACAGCAGCCATTTGGAGAAGCTTACATCAAATCTGAGAGCAGCAACTTCAAATTCCTGGAGATAGAGGAAAATGGGACGGCTCTGAAGAAAACTTTGTTTGCTTTTATTTCATTTAGCTTTCTTTAGATTAAGGTTTCATTTAGTGTTTTGTTTTCAATTAGATTAACATAAATAAACATAACACAGTATCATATTAACAAATTACAATTACAAAAAGACAGATGTATATACATAAACAATATATAATCAAGAAAGAGCAGTTACTGTTGTGCCACATTAATAAACATATGTATATACATCCATACTTCCTGCACAATCATAGAGAAAACAAAAAGCAGTCATTGTTGTACCATATTATATATGAAGTACTAAAACAAGCATTAAGCAAAAGAAAAATCTTCTTTAAAATGTGTTAAAACACTTTTAAAGAGTCTTATCAACTTGAGGTCATGAATTTCAGATTCTATTGAAATTTACCCTATTATAATGTCTAGAACTCTTGTCTTTTTTGCAAATGTGCAATGAATATGTTAAACATGAAATACACCTGCTTTTACTTCTGGTACTGCTTGTCTTGGAAAAATGGTTTGAATGACAATGTGGTCAAGCTTATTCTTTTTAAATATGTCACACATGAAAAGCTCTTATTCTTTCTCATCTACCCACTAAAACTAACGTGGAAAAGATTCATATCTTCAGCTTAAAAATGGTTAAGTACAGGAATATGGCACACATATTTTCCTGCCAAACAAATATCATATTCTAGTGAGGGAAATTCAAAGGCACATGAAACTTTCATTGCTGAGAAAATCCAGAAAAAGACAGTCTAAGAATTTGACAAATACATGAACGTGATAAATGGCATGCGAGAATTCAACATATAATGCCAGAATATGATTGAAAACATACTAGAACGTATATTATCTTAACTGAAGGTGATGCTGAGACTGTACGTACGTCACAGTTACGTATGTGGTACAAGATTCTTTTTGCTTTGCCTTGAGTGGGTGAGGTGGTAAATGGAGTACTTCATTACTATTCTTAAACAGACTATTATGAGGACCCAAATCACATCTATCTGTCTAAGTTTTGGAATTGCTGCTACCGAAATGAAGGGAGAAGAATATGGTGGTTGTGTTCCACCCATTCTTAATATTGCTCCTCCTACCATTATAAGGGTGCTACATTGATTTGCTTGATATTCAAATAGTCAATAGTTATTTTATATTTCATTCACACAAAAAAAATCGTAAATATTTGTTCTATTTTTATTTGTCACGATTCATGTTTCAATTTGGAAGTGGACTATGTTTAAGAATAGTCATATTGGTGTTGACCAATTTAAGAATATCAAAGAAAGTTGGTGTTTTTTTATGACAATAATATTCAATTAAGAGAAAATAATAAAATTAAACATATTGTTGTAATGCTGAAATTTGTATATTTATGTCATTTTTCATTTACTTCTGTGTATATTTTGATGAAATGAGTTCTATGTAATTATAATTTTGTTGTTTTTCTGATTTCATTTAGTTTCATAAGTTTGATATTGGAGGGATTGTGAATCCTTTGCCCCTCATTTTTAATATACTCAACATGACAATATAGATTGGCTTTTATAGAGTTTTTCTTTTTGTTTGTTGTTGTGGTTTTGTCTTGGTAGTTATTGTTGTGGCTCTTTGTACAACTTGGGATTTGTCATTTTTGAGTCAAGGCTGATTTTAGGCCTATGTTTTTTATTATTGAACTATGGTTTATTCATCATAGTTTATTCTTAATTTATTCATTGTAATATATTTTTCTTTGACCCAACATGTGGTATACTCTTGTGTTAAGATTGGTTCATGGTCTAATCCTTAATCGTGCCTTATTTCACATATTTCTTTGCAATTCTTATTTATCACATCCTATCCATGCATCATTTGCACTTATTCCCACATATCCATCCCCTATACATAATTTATTATATCTATGTTTGCACCTATCCTCATACATTCATTCCTTTTGGGATTTATACTTTGATGCCAAGGGTAATTGTTATTCCCAAATCTAAGTATCCTTATTCATTGATATTTAGTTTCTAAATATTTATTTAGGGAAATTATCAAAACCTAGCTCCTTAATTAAATCTAGGTTAACAATGTGATCATTGTCAACATTTATAATTAACTTAGAAGTATTCCCTTGTATTTTTGTGATCCCATCTACCCTTACACCCTCTAGGGTTTAACCTTAAGGTTATACATTCACTCCTCTTAGGGTTTTTGATACATGATATAATTATAATTATATCTAATTATTAGATTTCTTAAGGGTTTGAATCTACATTTGTTTGCATATTATCATCTTACTTTGATTAGGATTTGAAGTTACATAGTCAAAGTAACTCGTGCCCACCTACTAACCCTTGGGCTAGCTATTGTGGATTCACATAAGAGATGTCCTCTTTCTAATGTGCATGCATATATCTATGATCTTGAAATTTCTCATCATTCATGACACACGATCCTTCCATTCTTGATGCACCTTTTATTCCATAATTAAGGATTATTATCTATTAAGGTATTACTATTCTATTTTTTCTTTTCACTCCTTGGAATTGAGTTTTGGGTTAGTTCTCATTCTTTTCTCTTAGATATACTTCACTTTTCTATTAGTCTCATATTGATCCTACTTCACCCATGGCTTGTGATAATGATAAACGTATACCTAGTGAGGATTTATCATATGTTAGTGGAGCATCTAATATGGTGACCATTAATGGTGTTACACCTCTTTTACCTGTATGCATGAAATTATTATGTATTTTGATGATACCTCACTTACATGTCATGCGATCCATATTTCCTTTCATTTATGTGATTTTAATGAATTATCTTCTTGTATACATGATGATGAGTAGGATCATATGACCATTTTCCTATATCTCATGTTGATCCTATGGATATTTTTTGGTAGGATAAAACCATGAAAATCTTATTAGGTTGACAATATAAAAGTGTAGCCCATTGGAAGAAAAAAGTGAAAACCCACAAGGGAGCCAAATTTTTGTAGCAAGATAATACATCCTTGAGTAGGTCAAAACTTGCTAGAATTATCACAAGCCATTTGAAAAACTGTATGAAACCTACAGATGAATTATGACAATGCTAGAGAGACAAAAATATAAAGAAACATGAAGAGAGAAACATCCCTAATGTAATGATAAACATATATGTTCCATATATAGATAGGATAAAGATAATTTAAGATGAAACATGGTATAAATGAGATATAGATATGTAAATGAGGATATTGATATAAAAGGGATATATACATATTAATTTAGTATACTGTATTGAGATATTGATGAGAGATGAATGATAGTATACTGTATTATGCTATATTGAATATATCAAGAGAGAGAGAGATCATTATATGAGAGAAAAATAATGTATTGAGATATTGATGACAGATGAATGATAGTATACTGTATTATGCTATATTGAATATAATATGAAGGTTTTAAGAAATTGATATATGTATGAATGGTGTATATGTGTATGCCTAATTTACTTGTTAATTTAGTAACCTATTGAATGGTTATGTAATATATCACATACATTCTAATCCCCTTCCTTAACCATCACACGAGGGTAAAATATAACACACATATACATATGTTAGATCTTTAGTTTGTGAGTTTTTGTCAAGATTTGGTTATGTTGTGAGGATTCTAGTAGTTAGTGGTCAGAAGAGGACAAAATTCAGTGAGATTATCATAGTGAGGATATTTTTAGGGAGAAGTGATTACAGATAAATAGGGAAGAAAACATGATATTGTATGTTTCCTCACACTAGGTCTTAGCCTTGGGGGGATAGACACATAGGGGTGGAAAATGGAATGGGGGGATCCTAAAAATAAGTGATTGGTAAGGTAGGTCTAGCTTGATTCATTTAATTATCATAGTTCACCAAATCAAAAAACCCATGGACAAAGGAGATTGTAAGAAATTGAGAAAATTATTTTAGGAAGAAAGGAGGTTGAAAAAAATTCAAGAGAGAGAAGGAAGATGTTGTAGAGGGATTAATAAAACTAGGGAAGCCTTGTTGGAGTTCGTGAGGAGGGGTACTACTATTTTTTTTGAGAGTTATCAATTAGAGGGATCAATAAATAGGATGATGCTCACTAATATTTGTAGACACCTAAAAATTTCCTGATCATATCACACACAGAGATTTCATGTATCAACACCATTTCTCTGGTAACTCACCTATTTTCATATATTTAATTAAATAATGCCAATTGTTTAATTAAATTTATTATTTTCTTCTATTAATCAAATAATTAATTTTATTTGATTAATTCATCACCATCACATTGTTGTGCCTATAGCACACACGCCCCGTTCAGATCGGGGATCCCCTCTTTTCATTTCGCTTTCGTCAGGTCACTTTCACCTTTGCCCCATTTTGCATGCCCCTATTTCTAAGCCTAAGTTGGTCAATTGCTTTAAAGTTTCCAAATATACCTTGACCAAAATCACCTACCTAAATTTCACCAAGTTTTAAGCCTTTGTGAGACTTGAATTGTGAGCTTCTATTGCCGAGATGTCGTTATTCCCATCGTCCTTCATGGGTCTGCTCTTGTAGGTTTCCCCTATCGGGTCACTGTTTCTTATTTTTCGTCTGTTGCAGCCAACCCTTCACGTCCACCCACACGACAAGTTCTACCCTTGGTTTCGCCGCCCAAGTCTTCACTAAGCATCATTGTCCTAGTGGGTTTTCGTAACCCTACCTACCCAAAGCCCATCCTACCTGCAATTAATGCGGGGCATTAATGGAGCTGGGTCTATAAAAACCCTCTGACCTAGCCATCATTTTCACCCTAGGACTTTAAACTTTTAAAAGTGAGAGAAAGAACTGCACACACAAAGAAATTCCAAGGGTTTGAGCCTGCTTCATTTTCATCATCTGTGCAGATTGAAGGTATGTGCCTACACCTCCATGCACCTCTATACTTCCTTTTGATCTTTGTGTATTCCTAAATGATTTAGGGCTTTGGGGCCATTCAAAATTTAAACTCAGATAAACTCTCGTTCCACATAATGGTTGAAATTAATTTCGGGGCGCTATACTCAACCTCTACCGTAGGGTTCTTTTGTGGCCTCAAATGGTTGTAACCCATGCCCTGTCAGCTCTCGTGCTTATACCTTTAGGATCTCATCAAATGATATTGCTTTATGAGCATACGAGGGTGTGCGAGTTTCTCGTTGTAGGAATTTGCTTGTTCCCGACCATAATTAATGGCCTCCCTAATGCTACCAATCACTTCTAGTTTCCCACCCATTGAAAATGACGAGTTAACAAAGGACGACAAACTCCCAACAAACCCCCATGATTCATTATCTGTAGTAAGACTTAAAACCTGAACTATCGCCAAGATCGCTTGGTTGGGGGTCCCTTGCGGACCCATCCTCGTGGGTCGCTGCCACTGGGAGGATGTGCCTACTTGGCCGTTGTCTAACGGCGAGGTTCAAGTGACCACCCGCTTGGTGGACCTTGACCTTGTCATTTCCATTAAAGCTACCCCAAATTGCTAATCAAGAAAATGGCTATGTGAGTGAAGTCTAAGAGATAAAACTCTGAGTGAAATCCTTTTTGTGGACCCCGCTTTGATTAAATACCACTCCCTGAAATGAGGTATTCAATCAATATAGGAACAAGTTAAAAGCTCTTGGCATACCTAACTAGGTGGGTCGCCTCATGCAAGAGGTTGTCTTTCCAATGCCATTCCCAATGGCAAAATCAAAATCCTTCCTATAGTGCATTCCTCACACTCTTATCCTCTGTAAAACCCAACATCAGAGTGATGAAGTCCTAAGGAAAGTTTGTGGTGCGGGTTCACCCTTGTGGGCATCCGTCCCCATGCCGTTGTTCTCTAACGAAGAAACCACTACACCTTTCCGCTATGCGGGTCTTGTAGGCCATATTTCTTTGAAGCTAAGACCTTAAGTCTACAAACAAGAACTTTAGGATGGACAACCTTTGCGGGTCCTCCTCCACGGACTGCCGTCTGCGAGGGGACATTATTCCAAAGCCATTCTTTAATGGTTAAACCAAATTGTCTCTCTGCCATGTGAACTCTGAACCTTCCAATGCCATAAACATCATAAATGGACAAATGATAAACTTGAAAGCAGATCTCTTCACTGAGTCCACCCATGTGGGCTGCTGCCACTGAAATGATGAACATCAGAAGTCATTCTCTAACACTGAGATCTTAAAAGTGACCTGACACACGAATCCCACGCCTCAAAAGTCCACATTCCTCAAATCAAAAGGCCTTCAAATTAGAACCAACTTAAGGGAACTTACATCAAATTAGCCAGTGAGAAAAGCCATGCAGGTTCCACAATGCGAACCTCCACTTACGGGATGCTACTTGACCGAGGTCGTTCCTAAATAGTGAAGCATTAACGATGGTCCCACTTGTGGCTTTCACCTCCTTCACACCTACATGAGCCTAAGAGGTCAATCAAACAAGGAAAAATAACTTCAAATTCCTTCATTACTAATTTCTGCATGTGCCTAATAGTCTTATGTCAAATTCACTCAACAATCATGTCATCTGGAAATTTATTGTCGGAACAACGTCTGTGGGTTTCCCCATTCCTTGCGCCATTTCTTATAACGGTTAGTCACATGGCTTCCACAGGGCATACTTCCATGCCCCCAAACCCAAAATTTAGTAAAAGGCCCAAACAAACTTCAAATGGTAAACAATGATGAATATTATGATCTTTCAAGGATATATGAATGTATTTAAGGATGAATTTGCATGATTTAACTGATATTTACTCTCTTGATTCGTCAATACACTTATTGTACCTTTTGTTTGTAGGATTTATGGAACCTGTTGAGGGGCCATCGAAGAAGCTAGTGGAAAAGGTTGACAAGGGAAAGAGACAAGCAAGTACCCCTAGAGGGAAAGAAGAGAAAGAAAAAATGAAGTATCAATTCCACGAGGTGGAGTGCACCTCCAAAATCACATCTAATTGGGACACAATCTCTGACACCAACCTCAAGCACGTCATTATTGATGAATTTAAATAGAGAGTTATGACCAATCCCACCACAAAGGAGGCATTGAGAATTAGAGAAAGTGGCCTTGCAAAAGCAACTAGTTTTTCTCCCACTTTGATAGCTCCAAAACTAGTAATGGCTTGTCGGGAGTGCTATCACTCTCAGAACAAAAGAATAGTTTCCAAGGATGGAAGGGTGCTGGCTAACCTATCTACCTAGTCCATTGCAAAAAAAAATGGCATCCTGACCTTCGATGAGATAGAGGAATTTGAGAAGGGATTCACCTTGATAATCTGGAAACAAGATCCTCTTAGGTGCAAGAGAACAATAAATCAATCATGGCTGAAGGATAAGAGGGGCAGTGCCAACAAGGTGCCTAAGAAATTGTATATGAGTGACTTTGTAGAAGAATCCAATGATTTGGTCATGCTCCCGAGCAGAGTGATGGGCCTTTCCACTACCATATTTATTGAAGAATAGATGTTTTACTTCATGGAAGAAATCCTCTGAGGCACTACTAAATTCCATTGGGCAAAGATGATCAATGAAAATTTGCATAGTCAATTTATGGCAGTCAAGAAGACCTCTAAATTCTATATGACTTCATATTTGGTCTACCTCATAGCAGTCAAGTTCCCATAGACAGGATTATTCTATGCTCAAACACTAGGAAGAAAGAAGGGATAGCTTAAGGTATATTACTGCTACCCCTAGCTCTAATATAGAAATTTCAAAAATGATTACATGAGAGTGAATGATGCCTTTATTGGGCACATCATCAGGACCTTGGGAGGAGATTACCACAAAAGTGTATCACACAATGCCAAGGTAGTTATAAAGGGCTTTGGATATCTGTTCATCCAATTCCCAAAATTCACCTACATTAGAGCAGAGGGGTTCTCAGGAAGACCTTACTAGCTACTGTGCTACCCCAATGACAAAATCATCTTGTTAGAGCTTACTCGGTAGTTGCAGACTACCCACACCTTGTTGAGCAAAAAACACCGTGCTGGGGTCCCATATCCCTTCACCTTCAAACAAGGAATTTACTCTTTCCCTACTGCCCCTTGCGCCAAGAATTTTGAGGAGTTAGTGGAATATAAATTTGAATTGCATACAAATAGGGGAGGCATGGATCCCCACAACAAACTAAAGAAACAGATTGGTAGACAATACACTCACTGACCTCACATTGAGGACTTTTGGGAAAATTGTGAGGATGACAGATAGGTTAGGAGGTCCGACATTACATGAGGATGACTTCCCAGTTTGTAAAATCTATTGATTTATTCCTAGTGCTTGACCAAATTGTTGAAGACGACAATATTTTAGATGAAAGATACAATGCCTTAGCTAATGTTCCATTGCCAATAATTGATTGGGCTAAACAAGAGGTCATTGACCTAGATACTATCACTTTCCTTATGGAGCAGAGGACCAAGCAGTGGATTGATGAGTAAATAGCTCAGTTATAGGACCAAGGTGCAAAGTTAACCTATGGAGAGGTCGAGGATGAGCTTGAGAGTGAAATAGATAGCAGTGCCATTGTGGGGTCATTGGGTGAGGCACACAAGTCTCCACCTATTACCAGATCCAGGAAGAGAAATGACACAATTGAACGAAAGCCCAAGCATAAGGTATACACCAGGAAGAAACAGAGGGGCAATCCTTGAAGAAAGAAAAGAAAACGAGAACATTTTTTCTTGAGATTCCAACCATCCAGGAGGAAGGACCCCAACATGAAGAGGAAGAAGAGTCTAAACAACCTCGCTTGCCACCGCCCACCACTTTCGTTTCTCCATCCGTTTCTACCACTAAACCGTCCCCTTCCACTCCCCAACTGCTACCTGTCTCATCTCCGCTTGCTGTGGACATCTCAATCCACCTCACCTTTATCTCACCAACTGCTTCGGTGGTGGTGTTAGACTCTTCCTCTTCCACCACTTCCCCAGTGTCATCTTCCTCCCTCCCACCTCCACTGCCTACCATTTCCACTTTGTTTCCTTCGTTGCCATTAGCTACCATGGCACCTATCATCTTGCCGCATGCCTTTGCCGGTTACATGTAGACTATGCCAACTGAGCTCTTTGTGGTAATACTCAACCCCCAAGTCTAGGCACTAATGGCCCAACTTGCTACTACTTTTCCTCTCCCACCACCTCCCACTGAGCCACGAAAAATAGAGGCTACTATGCAAATCTCT